>OMKL01093883.1:2428-15238 GCA_900302295.1 Parasudis fraserbrunneri | reverse complement strand
GACTCCCCCCTTAAAGGGATAAGACAGGGAGATATTATTTCCTAGTTATTTTAATTATAGACATTTCAACCTCCTCAGTCCACCGTGAGTCAGAATATACTGTAGATCTGATTTACCCCAGTGTTTACAAACATTACCATTGTAAACAAACCTTTTACAGCCACAAAATACAGCAAATACAATTAAAATCTCACATTTACAATGTACGTAAATGCATGATCATTCAGATCCAAAATGTATTTCCTTATCTACAGATTACAGGAACGCACCAAATACTTTCGTAAAACCATAGTATTTCTATGGTAAAACCATAGATTGGTGATTCACCTTCAATTTGTATAACATTCCACTATAGAAATACTATGGTGAATTACTACACTGCAACTGTCATTGCTCCATCATCAGGCAATAGATAAAGATTATACAAGCTAGTTTGTAAATCAGCATTATGTTATACAAATAAAAATTTAATGATAACATTATATACATACATACATACAGTAACTTTTAAACATCATATAGCCTTTTGATCCCCTTGTATCTTACTTAATTTGCCAAAGCACATATAATTAGAAACAATGGAACCAGTACAGCAAGATGGAGTTACAGTTTTGAACAGTGGACATCATTTAAAAAGAAAAAAAAATACAAAAGATAATGTTTCTTGGAGTAATACCTATAAAAAAAAAATTTAAAAAGCGATTCTACAATGTGATTATGCATAAATACATTTAAAAAGTGATTTTGCATTGTACATCATATGTGCTTATAAGATTTCAAGCTTTGTCTCCCTGTCAATGGTCGTAGAGAGCAGCGTTGGGATCAATTCACTTTCAGTTCAGTTAATTCAGGAAGTGGATTTTCTTTCAAATATAAAAAAAAAAGAAAAAAAGTTTGTCATGAAAATGTTGTACCATCCAGAAAACCCACTGAGTCAATGAGAGACGGATATTCCATCATCAGCAAGTTAACCGCAATTTCTGTTTAAATTCTGACCGGACTGAATCGAAAGTGTAGTGATCCCTACCCTGGTAGAGACATTGTGAAGAGGCAATAAAAGGCTTATGGAGGTCTCAGCAGAAAAGGAAGGGCATCCAAATGAAGGAGCGCATCGCTGCCCCTGCTGCCATGCCAGCCAGTAACCCCAGGGCCAGTTGCTCTGTAAATCCGTCATATGGGTCCCTCTGAATGACCACTTGATGGGTACCTTAGATGAACGGAGGAAAAGGGGCAATTAAGTGATCAACTGATTGGCTGACCCGTGGCTTCCACATTCTGCAGTGAGTGGGAGATCCTTGATCATGACAAAATGTAACCTGAGTGTACTAGTGTATGTTGTTTGCTACCCAAGATGGCGACTGCTTTGGGGACACAAGCCAGGTCATCTCGGTCTCTGGATATTATATTACCTGGTGTATTCTCTGTAGTTACCCTGTGCTGTGGTGCTGACATTACCTGGTGTATTCTCTGTAGCTACCCTGTGATGTGGTGGTGCTGACATTACCTGGTGTATTCTCTGTAGCTACCCTGTGCTGTGGTGCTGACATTACCTGGTGTATTCTCTGTAGTTACCCTGTGATGTGGTGTTGCTGACATTACCTGGTGTATTCTCTGTAGCTACCCTGTGATGTGGTGTTGCTGACATTACCTGGTGTATTCTCTGTAGCTACCCTGTGATGTGGTGTTGCTGACATTACCTGGTGTATTCTCTGTAGCTACCCTGTGATGTGGTGTTGCTGACATTACCTGGTGTATTCTCTGTAGCTACCCTGTGATGTGGTGTTGCTGACATTACCTGGTGTATTCTCTGTAGCTACCCTGTGATGTGGTGGTGCTGACATTTACCTGGTCCTGCTCCAGGTGTGATGTAGATTGTGTGGTGGCTGTTCATTGGGACTGACTGGTAGGAGTCATCATATGGGTCATACGTGAACACCTGTGCGTAGAGAACAATACAATCACTACTCATGTTTTGAGGGCTTTTTTTTTTTAGCAAACCAAAGAAGTTGAGTGGTGTTGGCTGAATTCATGTTGCATTCACTTACAGGGTTTCTTTTTGTTTCTAGAAGAGTCAGTTTCCATGCTCTGAAACAGACATAAACCAGAATTAGAAAGATGAAAGAAAGACAAGACTGAGCTGATGAGAAAAGGAGACCATAGTGAAACGTATGGAGGGGCTAGAGGGCCTAAGCCCCCTGAATGACCCCTGAGGTCCCCTGAAAGAAACAATAATCAATAATCTAGCCACTGGGTCACTAACAATTGCCTTTAAAACATGTGGGATTCAAATTTTGAGAAATTAACATTCTAATGATGTCACAATGGCTACTGGCCATTGAAAGCTAGTGTTCTAAAATTCTATGATAGAATTCCAAAAAACTTGCACCTGAGAGAGTAAAAAAAAAAAAATATATATATATAAACGGACCCCCAACTGATGTTGTATAATTCACATACTGAAAGAGACATTTAGGCTACTTACATTGCCTCATCCTCACTGTTGGCACACAGGTGGACCGGGGAGCCATCCCGGAGTACAACCACAAGTAGGTTCTCCCTAGGATGGCTATCTGGAGGGTTTACACCTGTAGAGCGTGGACAGGGTTAGGAGGACACATGCACATACACAGGCACACACACATACACACACAGGCAAACAAAGATACACAGGTGCATACACACACATATATGCAAACGTACACACAGACACACACACAGGCAATCACACATATGCAGACATTTGTACACACGCACACACACATACATGTATACACAGGTACAGTACGCACATCCACAGGTGCAAACACACATCCACAGGCACACAGACACATATACACATGTACACAACATGCACGAACACACACACACACACACACACACACACACAGCCACGACCCAACACTCTCAAACAAAGTTTTACCTCCACACTCCAGACCGGATCTGATGTCCACACACGCAGTCTTGAGGCTGACGCGGTGCTCAAAGTCTCGTCTGCTATCAGTCTTGTAGAAGACGAGACTCCCGTCTATCCATATGTCACACCAGTTCAACTTCCAGCGTTTGAGGACAGAGGCTATAGTGGGAAGAACGGGCAGAAGAAGGTTACTTTATCTGCAGTTTACACAAGGAAATCCCACATATCCCTCCTGGATACTCGAGAGTCACCTAGACATACTGTCTACATTTCATTGGAGAGATCAGAGTGCTTGGTTGCAGGTGCAGCACCCCTGGGAGCAGTTTGGGATTCAGTGCCTTGCTCAGTGTCACATTGGCAGGGATTGACTGCCTCTCTACCACTAGGCCATCCTACCACCCTCTGCGATAGATGGAAAAGATAGCGTTAGGATCACAATATGAACACAATGTGGAATATGGACCTGTTCACCGTGGTGTTGTTGCTTGTAATGTGGTCTGGAGTTTCTCCTGTCTGAAAGGTAAATTAACTCCTTGGATAGCCAGCAGATTGAGCCATAACAGTTATCTTCTGGAAATGGAGGATTTAGTGATTCGACCTGCACCCTGTTCACTAGTGGACTGATAGTGAACTGACTGTGCCCAACGACAATCAATGTATTTGTGTGAGAACAGGAGTTTATTTCAGCAAAGAATAGGAAGGAGGAATGAAACACAGAGGCGCACACCCAAAAAAGGTGCAAGTCACTGCTCTGTAGGAATAAGGTAAAAAATACTGAATGTGAAGACTGCACACTTCTCTCATGCAGTTATAAAGGTTTTATTGTGCTATGTTACCATCTACATGTTTCGGCCATTGCCTTCATCAGGATGGTAACATAGTCCAATAAAATCTTTTTTACTGCAGGAGAGATGTGTGCAGTCTTCACATAGTTTCCCTCACAAGAAAAGCAGAACTAATAAGCAAAGAGCCACAAGAAACACATAGTACCACCCATGGATTAAATGGAGAGAGTGAGTTCATCCCGCCAAACAGAATAATGGAATCTAAAGCAGAGGGCAAAATCTCCATCCCTATCACAAATACAGCTGCCTATACATTTTTAGCAATATCAGAAGAAATGGGAGACATTTAGAGAACGTGAAATAACCAAAACCGTGATGACAATGACGGACAGTACGTGAACCTTGGCAATTGGTCTTCGATAGGTCAAGTCAAACTCCTGTCATGTCTCTGTAGTTGTAATTTCTGCCTGCTTTTATTGTCTCCTTTTTTATTTATTTATTTATTTTTTTTACCTTCACGAAGGAGGTTATGTAGGCCTACTCTGTCCCATCTGTAAGTGAGTCTGTAAGGGTGTTTTCACATCTGTTTGTTTGAATTAAAAGTGAAATTGTTAAATTTGTTGCAGTTTTTATTGGTTTTTGTTATGTTACACATTGCCAATTGACTAACAAATTGCCTACTCATGCTTTCCAGCCTGTTATTGGACATAATTTATAATCCTAACAAACATATTTGAAAAAAAATAATCTTATGATCTCCACTTTGGCTTGCACAAATGTTACGTAATATTATATGTTTTCCAATTTCCTGTTTGTAGGCCTAATTACTTATGTGGTACTGTAGGCTACTGTCACCTGAATTATGCATGCAAGGTATTTGTATAGTATCACAACATATTATTTGGCTATTTTGAACTTACTAGCAGCAAAAACAATAACCTTGTGATGATGAAAAATCATTGCTCATTTGGAAAAAAAAATGGAAACAAAAACTGCCCAATCAGCTTCATAGGATGATTTTTTTGGCGGACTGAGACCACCTCATACAGTTGAACCAGGGTGCAGCTGTTTGTTGCGGACCCGAGTTTGATTCCGGTGTTCACACTTACTCAAACGAACCACACTAAGCGGGTAAATGGTCTTGCGTTCGATTCATCAGAACTAACCAATGCTGGTTTGAAAGCTCCATAAGTCTGTAAGTGAACAAGATATTTCAAAAAGCATCAGCCAGATTGTCATGAAAATTGCTGTGCACATTTATGACCCCAAAAGGAAGAAGCCTATTAATTATGGTGACCCAGGACCTTTCCTCCAGCACCACCATCAGGCCAAGAATTTCAAATGAACACATCTCAGTGATGCGTTAGTCGCACAGTCACAACATTTACTGTGAACATTCATGGCCCCTAGAGGAACAAACCTGATGACCTTTCCTCTTGCACTACCATCAGGCCAAACTGAGAACAAGATATCTTGAAAAGTAATGGCCAGATTGCCATCAATTTCGCTGTGCACATTCATCACCCCAACAGGAAGAAATCTATTGATTTTGCTGACCCCATTACCTTTCCTCTAGTGCCCCAATCAGACCAAACTTTCCATTTTCAATTGAGCATATCTCCAGACCTGTTAGTTGTACAGTCACAAAATTTGCTGTCAATATTCATGACCCCTAGAGGGAGAAACCTGTTGATGTTGGTGACCCCGTGACCTTTCCTCTAGCACCCCCATATGGATTTATAGCCTGTGTCAGTTGAGACTGCCAATATCGGCAACTCTTGTTTCTGTCATCTACCCAGTAAAATGTTGCATGTGAAAATATTGGCAAAGTCGGGAGATTATTAGGCCATGACGGAGGTCTGCATTCTACTGAGTGCATTCTTCTAGTTTATTTCTGCATCACAGGAAAGTTATCAGCTCTTCCCTGTTGAGTTAATTGTGGTCTGGAATCAGTTCTGTGTGTGTGTGCATGCATGTGCATGTGGGTGTGGGTGTGGGTATATACAATATGTGCCAAAAGGGGCACTAGTTCAACAGAATGAGGTTGGATGCTTATTGCCAATAATTGAACCCTTGCACTGACAAACCATATAACTCCGTTTAGAAATTTTTTGGACAGCCCATGTATTTGCAGTTGTAAAGTCACTCCAAATCACTTGGAGTGTGAATGTGATATATCACAAGAAAGTACTCGACCTCCACTGTCTTTAACTGTGAATGAATACTCTGTTACTTATAACTTATAACTATAATTTGCCATCTTTAGAGTTTGAAAACATTGTTCCTCTGAAAACTTAAAACGTAGTTATATGGTTCTTGTTTGAGGTACTCCTATTGACATTCTTAATATCTAAGTTCTGGACTTTGTGGCAAAATGCAACACAGTTCTCAGATATCAAGTGAAGCCACAGGCTACTCATCAGCACCCATGTAAATCTTCCTCAGAAACTGTCTTTCTGTCAGGAGCAAAACAAGCAAATGGTATTTGAAGCCCTCAACATTGTCTCATGGGTGGTGCCTCAGGCAACTTACAAAATATCTCCCTTGAACATACAAACCCACCTTTCAGTCATGAATATTAAAGAGAACACTGAGTTCTGAGAAGCTGCTATAGATAGGAGTTCTAATAGTTTGGATTGAGGACCATGTAGACTCAACAACATACAAATTATGTTCAATAAGAACATAATTTAATTTAGCTGGCCAGACAAAGTGAAGACCATTTAGACTCAACCATTAAATTACATCCGTATTGAACGTAATCTGTTTGGGCTTCTCTGATTGGTTAGAAGGGGGAGCCTCGCTGTGAAACTTTAAAATGGAATATTTGCACTGTTGCTACACTGGTCAAGAAACTCACTCACAGCAGACTGTGGTTTAGTGTGTTCACATTAAGATATCTTTTGGAGCAAAATTCAAACAACAAATCTGACATATAGCAGCTTTAACGGATGCCCATAAATATCTCAAACAAGAAGTGACATTAAAATCCACCAAAAACAGCTTGAATATAGGCTATGTACTGGGTGACCCTGAGATATTCTAGAAGGGGTAGGCTACTCAAAAACATTTCATACAGGATGTTTGGTGATGGGCTATATTGCTACACTTCTAAATCGTTTTTTCATAAAAATATAGTTAGGAAAATAAATTGCATTATAAAATCAACTGATTTGGGAAGGGAAAGAACATGGTCATTGGGTGGTCCTCGGCAGCTGCCCCATAAAGTGAGCCAGGAATTGAAAGTTCAGAATGGTTGCCAGCATACAATTGGCTGAAAACATAAACTATGACACCCTAAATGTAACCCAATGTGACCAGATAACCCAATGCAATACAAATTACATTATTCAAAATCAGATGTAGTAATCTTTGAAAGTAAGTCATTACAATGTAAGTAAGTTAGCCTTGCATGAGGGGTGGCTGAGTGGCTCATAGCAGGCCAGGAGCATATCCATAAATTACCACACCATGCTAACCTAAGATGTATGTTTCATTTAGATGATTACAACGCTGCATGGATAATTTTGGCGTTCTCTGAGCACTTATAATACTTAGTAGTTCACAAGGTATGAAACACAAGGTATCTTTATCAATACAGTCAATCACCACCTGCTCTTAAGAAGATTATCTAGTATTGGTTTGGATAGAGTTGCATGTTATTGGTTTCAGGATTATCTATCTGAGAGTAATATTTGCCACAGTAATTTTTTACATAATCCTTTCAAGCATAAAGACCAAAGACCAAACATAAAAAAAATAAAAAGTTAAATAAAGACCAATGTTTTATTTCCATCTCCTACCAACAACAATTAGTTCCCTGTTGCTAAGCAATTTAAGGTAGCAGTGCTATACTGCGATTATAAGCACTCCTGGAATGACTCTCGTCCAATCACAACGCATTTGTTTGGAACTAAATTTAATATAATCTCTGATAGATGACGAGTCAAGAACATTTACAAGACACTGCTTATATTTCAGCATAAGTTCTGTACATATGAACGCCTTATGACTGTAGTTGTAATGCATCAGTAACCATTGTACATGCTTATATGTATGGTTATGAAGCATTATAAGCATTATAAATTATAACATTATCATTCATTATGAGTGGCTTTATGATGCACTATAGCTATGGTATTTATAGAAAGTTGTAAAAAAAAGAAAAAGGAAAAAAAGAATAATAAAAATGAAGTACAGTAGACATAACAGGGCAGTAGATGTCAAAGTTTTGCACCTTATGAGAGAATTGGCTAAAGTTAGTATTTGTGGCGATCATTCAAATTCCCCTTCTGTCAGTAATAAACAGTTAAAAAGAGTGTTGTTTGGTTGTACAAAAAAAGTATGTATTTATTCAAGATTTGCAATCATTTCTCTCAATAACCCAGAGCCTTTTTCAGATGTGATCATTTGCTTGTAGCCTACCTTACATTCTTTGTTTTTCATTTGTATATTTCTCGTATTTACGTTCCATTGGCTGACCTCAGTAAGCCACTTACAAGCACAAACAGAGACGGTTAATTGGATTATGGTCAATGGTACTGGAGTTTCATAACAGTCATAATTTCCATCTTATAGAAAGAGTTTAATGTCCTAGATGGAAATAGAATAATCTGTATCTCCACCGGTATTTTTGGCCGGGACAGTAATGTGCACAGCATGGAGATGGCACTTAACATTTCTTCAGATGATTTCCCATCCAATTAAAACTATCAACAGATACAGCGCACATTGTTCCTGCCCTGGAGTAATAGAACTCCAAAAATTCTATACTTGAAAGACAATGAGATGGCTATAATACCCTATTTAATTGCCATTTCATGTAATTAGCCCAGGCAGATGGATTCCCTATATTCCCACTCTCAAAACTACTGCTAAGGCTTTGTTTATCCATTGAAGCCCACACCTTCAAAATGAAATGCCTGAGATTTCTGTCACCCACACATGAACATTTTAGGTTTTGAGGTTAGCTAGATTGACGATGATACAATAATTCTATTTGAATTTTTTTAATGGTCCCACAGAATAAACAAAGCTACTCACTCTGTCTCCATAGCCAGCCTGACTTGAGCAGAGCCATGGTTCTGAGCAGTGGTCAGTGTTATGTCGTCGGCACCCAGGTAAACCAGAGCAGAAGCACAGAGATGGTTGTTGGTTTTTGTAGTTCGACAAACCAAAACTGTCTGCCCCAGTTCTCTGGGACTTGCGGATTCCTCTTCTCACACTTACCTATTTTATCTTAAGCCTATATAGCAAAGTAATGGTAGTTTAATCTGCTTCTGGAAGCAGCGAGAGATACTGACTCACTAGATAATTCGGGATTAGAAACCTGGATTAGCCACACCCACTTCTCCCAACTCCTCTTCCTCTCTCCTCCTGGGGTGATCTTAGTTCCTGTTTGTCACACTTCAATCTCCTCCTCCTCTTCCTCCCTTTCTTCTGTGGGGTGTTCTTTTCCTTTCTTTCATCTTGTGCATTTGCTAAATGTAAATGTTCGCAATGTAATGAGTGAACACGTGTCTTTCGTGTAGCCTACATGTATCCATGCACATACAGACAGGCACAACATGCTTTCACACCTTAATCCCAGTGTGGAGTTAACAACATGTGGATTAACAGTTCTCTCAGGTCAGTCATTAGAACCAGTAAAAGGTTTACTCACATTTCATAACCACTATAATGTTATGAGAGCAGTTTGTTCTTTCATTCGGAAATAAAAATTGTTTTGCGAACTTATCTGGGTTTATTTATTTATTTATTTACATGACAAGGAGTCAACCATTCAGATATTGTCTATTTTAACAATACTTAATGATAAAATTCCTGTATCTTCTATGGTTAAGTAAGTGAGTCTCACAGTGAGGTCATTCAGTCATGGTCAGTTGGCTTGATTTTGCTGGAATGGCTGGCAAAATTGTCTGAATTATGATTACTGGACACGATACATGTAATATCTAAATTGTCAAACAATGTCATTACAGTGTAGCTTGTTAGCTTAACTTAGTGTTGTTGTAACCCCACATTATTAGGCATACTCATCTTTATATGATGTTTCCATTCATTTAAAAATAAATGGCAAAAAAAAATATTCCTTATGTTCCAGACATAGTTAGGATGCATTGTTCCTCAAAAGCTTGTAAATATATCAACTAAGGACACCAAGAATTCCTTTACAAGTTAGCCACCAGCTGAATAAATCAGAAATCCTTTATTCGCCAAATACAATGAATGTACAGGAATGAAAAAAGACATATTTACAAAGTTCCACAGTATGACAGACACACATGGTACAATGACACATGAAGTGCACAGGCATAGCACAACAAACAACAACAGCCGAGGCTACATATCGCTCTTCATATAATACATGTTGTAATGTGTACATGAGTGTCAGCAGTATGGCGAGCAGTAAGGTTGTACTCGTGGAGGGAAGGTAACTGCATTTCCTGTGCTGTAGACCAGTGTACTATGAGGTAGTTATACTGAAGTAGCCTGGGATGAGATTACACTTTTGTGGATGGCAAAAATACATTTGGAAACCGTGTTTACAGTCAGTTCTTTTGGGGGCGGTGCAGGAGAGCACAGAGGTGGTGGCTATGGGAGGGAGGGGTGTGGAAGACTTGCCCAGTCAAAGGCTTTCACTGGTCTTACTGGTCTTCCTGTAGATCAGTAGTTCTCAACCTTTTTTTATGTCAAGGACCCCTAAATTGATACACATTAGGTTGCAGACCCCATTTGATAAGATTTTGTTTCAGGATCCGCCGTCTTAGAAGATTTTCGTTGTTAGATACGATTAAGACCAGAATTCTAGTTGTCTACTGTAGTTGTGGAGATGAAGTGAAACCTATGATCAGAATAGTCACTCTTATTATTCTTACTCCCATTGGGCTCACTAATATAGCAAATGAAATAGTGAAAATAAACTATTCCTCATTTTTCTGGGGACCCCCTGGAACTCCCTCAAGGACCCCTGGGGGTCCCCGGACGCCTGGTTGAGAACCGCTGCTCTAGATGATGCTATTCTAAGCACAGGCTGAATATTGTGGTAACAAGACAAAAGCAGCAGTGTAATGTGCAACAAACAGGACTACAAAATGTTGATGAAACATAGTCTGCAAAGCAAAGCGAGACCTCTTGGCATGCCAGCAGCAATGTTTCAGAAGATTGTGCACGCAGCACATAACAGATAATAGTTTTCATACGCATAACTGTGAATCATATTAGAAATTAAATTGCTGTCTCTTGCTACAAGGCAAGACCAGCACAGCCTACTGTTACCACCTAATCTATGAAGAATTACAACCTTACAAACATTTTGGCTGTCATATCTCTTACAATACGGGACCACAATTTATCAAGCTAAATCCCAATGATAGCAAGTCCTGAGTATTCCACATATCAACATTGATCTAGGAAATGTAATCTTATGCACCATACAAATAGAATACATTTTAAATTAGATGCACTGCACTCTCACTCGCGTGCAAACCTGCTCATAGAATGTCGGTGTTGTTTGTAATGCTCCAGTTGTTTGTTTTGTAACTGCATATGAGGCCATGAAGATGACAATGATAATTACCATGTCATAACTGTATTCTACAATATTTACTCACCCTTCTGCCTCATGCCTGCAGCACAGCAGTAGACCCACCAAAATCACAACCTGGAGTCTATTCTTACTACAACAGTTTAACTG
The DNA here is from genome assembly GCA_900302295.1 of Parasudis fraserbrunneri. NCBI lineage: Eukaryota > Metazoa > Chordata > Actinopteri > Aulopiformes > Chlorophthalmidae > Parasudis > Parasudis fraserbrunneri. The sequence goes on along the minus strand of OMKL01093883.1, from coordinate 3,843 downwards.
ACAATTTTATTGATAGCTGTTTACTTTTGCTGGTGTAGAATGGAAACATGTAGCTGTGATAAACGGTGTTATCAGGTTATATCTCTGTGAATCACAATGTAAATCAAGTGGAGTGAAGCTTTAGGAATGAGGAATGTTTTAGGGTGCATTATCAGATGTTGGCACTCATTGTAATGCATCTAAACCCATCACAATGTGAGGCCTAACATAACTGTAGTGTATTGCCTATGCCTACCATAAAATATATCTTATAAAACAGATAACTCTTGTTTGCAAATAGGGGTAAATGCCATTAAAAACAGAAAAAGGGAGCTTTTCTCAAAAATCACCAGTGAAGGCTAATTAGTAGGTTTTCCAAAAATAATTTTGAACCCCCGCCCCCCTCCCCTCGACAGTCTTTGCACGTCACTGTATTGGTCTCTGACTGTTGTAGGGGAAAATAAAGGTCCTCCCCTTGTGTTTGCAAGCCCCACTGTCCCCCCCTACGCCTTCTCACTTAATATTCCCATCCCCCCACTTTGTGTGAATGTTGATGTCACTAACGCTGCTTATAAGAAACCAGTGAAGCGAACCTTGAAGAAAACCGCCAGCATTGAAGAAGGGGAAACAGTGACAACAGTGATCTCAGCTTGGAATATTAGACAAGGTGCAACTCGACAACATAACCCTTCAGATCATCTGGTGAGTGTTAGTACCAAGTGTATTCGTACTTGTTTTGTAGACAGATGTCTTATAATAGGAATGTCTATATGCAGAGCGCTCTGTTTTTTATCCAATTACAAAATGTTGGATGCAGCATGTATAGTGGAAATTATTTCAGATGGTACGCGAGCAAGGGAACAATTAAGGCATACAGGCTAGAACATATGACAAAATCAATGCAAGTGTTAAAGAACTCAGAATGTACCGCATGCGAGTACAACTGAATCCCACGGATGCATTAATTACTACATGACAGGGTCGGTGTGAGTGCGGCGGAACAACCGATGATTCTGGTCCTAACCCAGCTCTACATTTCACCCACTTACTCTTACGCAGCAGTATCTGGCAATTCGCAAAAAGATGTGCGGCTCAAAATGGTGCCGAGAGTTGCACTGTGTGTGACCATTTTAAAAGGCAAGTGAAATTCTGAGGGCAGTTATTTCTAGGACCGCAGTCGGCGAGAGCACAGCGGGTTAAAACGAGGTTATTTTCACGTTCACGTTTATTTCGTCTTTTTGTATCAGACTGTAGTAGCATAAAGGTTATGTTTTGAATGCATGTCGCAGCTGATGAAAGGTTTTTGTTATGACTTCTGCCTGGTGTTTTTGGAAGCGCGCCTCAGATTTGTAAGGTGAAGCCAGCTATATTGGGTCTGTTCTTGTGAGTTTTAATGGGTCTTTTTTTTTTTTTTTTTTTTTTTTTTTTGTTTGTGT
>OMKL01093830.1:2841-18080 GCA_900302295.1 Parasudis fraserbrunneri | reverse complement strand
TGTGCCCCTAATACACACACTCACTCACACTCCCCTGAGGGTCTGTATTCTCAAGAGGGGCCAAGCATTTTCAGTACAGCTGGAGACCCTCTGTCACACACACACACACACACACACACACACACACACACACTCTGTCTCTCACCCACACTGCCTCCTCTCTCTCATGCAGTATGTATGAACTCACACATATAGAAACACTCGCGTATACTAGAATGGGAGTCAGAGAGATGCTATACCTGCACCACAAAACACACTGACCTGTAAACTCACTCTTCAGTAGGGACGGGTACAAATATAAAAAAAATCAATCAATAAATAAATACAAAATCAATATTAAATCGTGTCATTTGAGCAATCCGATATCGATTCTTCAAATTCCAAGACTGATCTTTTTATCCATACAAAGATTTTCGCTGAATGTTATTTCTAGCGTGCCTCTCGTCCTGCAGATGTCTCTAGTTTGACAGTTTCTGCTGACCTGCTACAGAAACTCAGTTGACCAAAATGACATCTTTTGATGACAGTGGCAGGAGCACTGGCCCCCTGAAACCAGCGCCTCCAATCCTCATTTCATCTATCAAATTCAATATGTATCCATAGATGCATAGAGGCCAGAAATAGCAGCCCCTGATACTGAGCACGTCTCTTTCAGTTTGTTGGTATGTATGTATGTATGTAGGAGAGAGAGAGCATGTATGTATATAGGAGAGAGAGAGAGAGAGAAAGAAAGAGAGTGCATGCGTTCACATGAGTTAAGCAGGTTTTGGGGGGGAGGGCCCGTCCACTGGACTTTTTCAGCCACTTCTGTGTTGAGACTTTGACCTCGACCTGCGCTGTCGATCTGTGACCAGTTTGAACAAAAGAAAATCAATTGTGCAGGTCCTTGGCTGACTGTCAACTCATCCACCAAGATTGAGCCAAATCGGATGAGAACTATGTGAGTTGTTGCGGTTACGGACAGACACACACATGACAGATGAGAAGAGGTGAGGATGAGGAGGAGGAGGAGGAGGTAGCGGTGTATTACGCAGAGAAGTTAATCTCTCCTGACGGCAGCGCTGGCCTCTCCTAATCTATCTGCTCCTCTCCTCCCTGTCTCTCCTCTCTACCTCTCCTCTCCATCTCTTCCTCTCCTGTCTCTCCTCTCCTCTGCTCTTCTCTCCACTATCTCCCCTCTCTTCTCCATCTCTTCCTCTCCATCTCTCCTCTCCTCTCCTCTCCTCTCCTCTTCTCTCCTCTCTTCTCCATCTCTCCTCTCTTCTCTGCTCTCCTCTCTATCTCTCCTCTCCTCCTCTCTCCTCTCTATCTATCCTCTCTATCTCTTCCCTGACTTGCTCGTGTCCAGTTTTGCTACAGAAGTCAATGGAGAATTCAGAGAGGGAAAAGTCACTGAAATTGCACCTATCTGTACTTTCATTGAGTGACAGAAGGGTGATGATTTATATGTTCTTTGAACCCTCGGGGGCTGGACTTGAATAACACTCAGAGGTCAACTACATGTCCCAGATTGTGTTTGAGGATTCTGACCACTTAAAGAGTTCCCAAAGATTAACTTTAGCAATTTAAATCTCAATCAGAATATACGTCTGTTAGATTTGGTTCAGAAGAATTTCCGGGGGGGTGCGTGTAATTACGCAATGCTTGTTTTTGAGAAAAATAGTAAAAATCTACTAAATAACTACTAAATACATCGTGCTTTTGTCCATGTCCGGTGAACAGATTCCTCACACGCATAGCCAGTCCGTCGCTGTCACATCGACCTGACGTGAAGCCGTTGGCCATGAGACACTGTCAGGATCAGAGGTCTGTGTGGCTGAGTGTGCAGGCTCTGTGTCTGCTCAAGCTTCAGTTAATCCACATTATTGAATATGTAAGAATGAGTCACTTCATCCTCTTTCACATAACTTTTTTTTTTCTTTTTTCTTTTTTTAAACCGTGGCCTGGGTGAATACTTGATTCTGATTGGCTGGAGGGGTGTTGATTAATTTCAGATATACTGTACGGCTGGAGGCTCATCGCAGCTCAAAATTAACACACTTGTACACTGGCGACCACGACCCTCTCACATCAGCTGTTCAGCGGATCTAGCTAGCTACCTAACGTTAGCCCGGCAGATGATATGATGTACTCGGTATCAAGTGTTGTGAACTTTCACCGCTGTGATTTGATTTATGAATGTAAAATTATTCTGTTCTGTTGTCTTTCATCAGGATTGAGCTAGCGAAGCACTCTGGTGTTTGGAGAGGCAGTGTTCATTTAGTTTGACATAATCGCAAAGTGTCTGATCTTAGCTAGCGATGTGCAGGCCCCATGCAGTGGTTTCAGCCGGCACGCCGGCCCCCCCTGCTGGCCAAACTCTGGAACACATTTGGATTCCTCTGTGTTTAGATTAGAGTTCCGGAACACACGAACAGCCTCTCCTGACAGCCATTTGGATTCCTCTGTGTTTAGATTAGAGTTCCGGAACACATGAACAGCCTCTCCTGACAGCCATTTGGATTCCTCTGTGTTTAGATTAGAGTTCCGGAACACATGAACAGCCTCTCCTGACAGCCATTTGGATTCCTCTGTGTTTAGATTAGGGTTCCGGAACACTGGATGCAGAAAAAAAAAGCTTAAGGCGAACCTCTGCCTGGAGATTCTGGTTATGCAACACACACACACACACACACACACACACACACACACACACACACACACACACAGATAGATTCACTCATTATTTTAAACAGAACAAGAAGCAAGAAGAACTCATTACAAACACTAATGCATTTTCTCAGTCTCTCACTATGTCTTTCTCTTCCCTGCACACATCAAGCACAGATACACACACACACACACACACACACACACACACACATACACTGAGACAAACACACAAACTGACAACAGTAGCTTAGCCTCTCTTTGCACTGTTTTATGCTCTTATAGAGACACAGCGCACACAGGGGAGATATATGTTGTTGTTGTTGTTGTTGTTGTTGTTGTTGTTGTTGTTGTTGCTGCTGCTGCTGCTGCTGCTGCTGCTGCTGCTGCTGCTGCTGTATTTAGGCATTGGGGGACACTTAAACAATAACAATACATTCATTGATACCTGACATGTCTATTCATTATAATACTACACTATTGATCTCTAAGTGCATTGAGACTCCTACAGCGTTCTGTCAGAGAAGTACTGTCCTGTAATGTAGACAATCATAACAGTAAAGGTATGCTGTAGTTATGAGTCATCCTCTTTGGTGTATTTTTACCAGGGATGCACCAATAACACTTAACAATACTGCAGACACAGATTCAGAGTCCTAAACCTTCAGTATACAGAGTACCAATCTGATCCATTACTTTTATTGAACAGTACAGACTTAGACCATCAGTTTACTGAACAGTATAGACTTAGACCATCAGTTTACTGAACAGCACAGACTTAGAACATCAGCATACTGGGGAAATTCTCTGATACCGATACCCTGTTCTAGCCTGGTATCAGACCGATATCCTATGCCGGTATCGGCACATCCCTGATTTCTACCCTTCCCATGTAGCTAGATGTGTTTGCTGTGAATGCTTGATGGTCGGCCGTAGCTTGAGGAATGGCGACAAGCTGCAGTTTACTCAGTGTCTGCTTTCCAGTTTTATGGTATTGCTCTGGGTTTATAGTCAACGTAGGGGAGGAAATATGAGGTCTCGTGAAACAGCTAATGTTTTGGCTCAGGTGTCAGTTGCATCGTATGTGTTTATCTGAAGCACTGGTAGGTTTTTTTCTGGACCTCGTTATGTTCATCTTAATGCAGCTGGCAACCAGCCAGAATATGTGATGAGGAAGATGTTTGATCAGGAGTGATTGTTTACTTTGGCGTTCTGTAATTGAGCAGTGGATTGCACAGAGGTCTAAACCAAGCTTAAAGGGGACTTATTATGGAACACAGGTTTTGTGGATTTGACGGTCTGAAATGTTATTTAGGCGTTGGGGGAAAAATGCACACCTAGATTCTCCATGCCGTTTGGCCAGGGTTTGAATTCTTCACATTAACAAACCTAAACACGCTGTTCAGACTTATTGAATGGGTGATGTCACTAGTTAGCTTTAATTGATCAACTAGCTGTGCTTTTTGGAGCCAGGAACACTGCGTACCTAATGTACTACCCAGTCTGTAAAGGTTTTTTCACTTTGGTGTGGGGCAGCCAGGCAGAGACGGACATAATGAACTGTGCTGCACCCACCATAAAGGACATGTTCAATACAAGGTATGAAAGAGTAAATAATAAAAAAGAGAAAAGAGAAAATAATAAAATATTAAAATGTGATAATAATATTAATTAAAATGAGATTTAGACTACTTTCTTTGCAAAAAGAAAATATAAAAAAAACATGTTCCAAATTACAAAAAAAGATTCATGTCTGCTTTAAAAGCAGGAGCCGGCAGCCTGCTGAGGATCTGTCCAGGGTCCTGACTGAGGCTGTGGCTGCTCTGGACCTGCGGTGGTGCTGAAGGGACAGCTGCTGCTCCCAGTCCTGCTGCTGCTGCTGTAGTAGCAGGACCAGAGCGACCACTGACCCTCCGCACGCAGCACCACCCAGCTAGCGACCACGTCACACATGTGAGAGAGAACTCTGAGAACTGAACATTCTAATGATGATGTGACAATGGCCACCGGCCACTTAAAGCTAGGATTACGAGAAAACATAAAAAAAAAAAAAATATTATTTCATTATTATTTTTTAAAACGTACGCCTGAACAACGGTATTCTCATGAACCGGTGCGTAGCATATGTTCGACACGTAGCCAGGGTGTGCAGCGCTGAGAAGGTTTAGATAGCCTTGCCCTAGTCTGTTTGAGCCGGGTGGTTTAGCGTATTGATATTGACAGAGGAGTAGGCCTGTGTCTTCATGTATCTGGGTCCCACGGCGAGACTAGACTACATTTACACAGTTTGGAGGTTTCAGGGTTGTGGGAGGGTTGCTTATTGATATTGACAGAGGAGACAGCTATCTGATAGTGCCAGGACAAATAGATTATGAGCTGATACGTGCTGTTTGCAGAGGCATTAGTATCTTCTTCATTCTGCTCTGTGCTGCCGTTGCTTGGATCCGACTCCTCATTAGCTCTGAGCTGCACCTTGATACATGGACAGGAACAGATAGGGCCTGGGAAGCAACGAGGTATTTTTACCCAAGTGCTGTGCTCAGTTTGATATAGACAATGATAGAAAGTGAAACAGATGATTCTTTTTTTCTCTTTCACACACACACACACACACACACACACACACACACACACACACACACACACACACACACAGACACTCACACAGACACACCACTTCCATTTCTTGCTAAATTACACAAAATCATCTGTGTTTAAAGACGAAAAGAGAAATCGACTGCTACAGTGATGCACACATGCACACACACGCGCACACACACACACACACACACACGCGCGCACACACACACACACGCACGCACACACACACACACACACACACACACACACACACACACACACACACACACACACAAAACCCCATAGCTCAGACAGTGTGAATCTAATGCTCTCCAATCCCGTGAATCCCTTTGTTCCTGATTTCACGGTTGATTTGCGCACAGCTTGAGCCTGGCCGGTACCAGCTCTCTCTCCTCTCTCTCCTCCCTTTCACTCCTGCCAAATCCACAAGGCCCCGCAGCATCCCTGGCTCCTCTCTCCTCTCTCTCTCCCTCCTCTCGCCTCACATTCTCTCTTCCACGTCTGTGATACTGTATGCTCGCCAGCACGTGCCACAGAGCTGTGTGTATGTTTGTCTGTTTGTTTGTTTGTTTGCTTGTTTCTCAGTCCTTCTACTTGTAAACATCTCATTTATCTGCCAAGCTCCGCCCATAGCTACTTTGTAATGATGTCATCATTTTTGTGCATGACTCACTCAATGTCTAAATGTAATCAGTTCAAGAAGAGTTTACTGACGAGTAAGCACAATTGTCCTCTGGATGTATAAACTCACATATTTGTGTAGGATTAGGGAAGCACCGATAGCAATGTCCTCACTGCCGATACCGATTCGAGTACCAAACCTTACCATGAAGTGTCGGCTGATACCGACTATCCTCATCACTTTCACAGAAGAGTATATTCAGAGGCCATTCATTTTGGGGTCATTGGACATAAATCATTGAGACAGAATCCATTCCAATTAGATCTAGATGTATATATTTACCCAAAATGATATATATTTGCCCAAAATGCAGAAAATCATGTGGCTTTGCTTTGATTTCTGACATGATGAACATGGATCTTAGTAGCGTATTTTAACACTGGGGAAATTCTCCAATACCCCATTTCAGCCTCGTATCTGCCAGATATCCGGTACTAGCATAAGTACCGGTACATCGTCCCTGTGCGGGACAATACTTCAGATACATAGAGATACAACAATTAAGTAGTGTTGTATTGGCAACCATACAGTACAAACTCGCATTAATGAAAAATAACTCATATCATAAGAAGTTGAACCCTCTCATGAGAGGGCCTCTCGGCTGTCATATCTGTTTTGAAATATTCTAGGTTTTAAAACAATACATCAGCCTGGCTTTTCAATTCCTACAGTCTCTGCGGCTTTCCTTACTTGTGGCAAGTAGACATTATGACAGCTGCATGAGAGGGGCGACAGAGAGAGGGAGAGAGAGAGAGAGAGAGAGAGAGAGAGAGAGAGAGAGAGAAAGAGAAGGATGAGGAGAAAGCCGTAGATGGAGGAGGAGAAAGAGGAGAGAGCGAGGAGAGAGAGAGAGAGAAGGACGAGGAGAAAGCCATAGACAGAGGAGGAGGAAGAGGAGAGAGAGAGAGAGAGAGAGAGAGAGAGAGAGAGCGCACACTACTCTTAAGTGCATAAGTGGCAGTATGCATCCACTGGGGTGGAATTGGACCCAGTGAAAGAATACTGTCCTGGGTCAATCCCAGTCACAATCACTTGGGTAGCTGTTGCTCACTGGAGCAGAACACACAAGCAGGGGAAGGAGGAAGAGGGTGCAAACCTGAGTCTGTGCCATTTTATCTTACTGCATCTCCTTCCTCTCCTCCCCACCACCACCACACTGTAGAACATTCGCATGTAGTTCAGTCAACTCATTTGGCTGTTTGAACTTGCGAGTCCTTGGTTTTGTCTTGACAACTGCTTCATTTGTTGTAAGAATTGCTCAGTACTTATTCTGTGAGCTTAAGGGAAATACAGATCAGAGTGAAAATGATCTGATTGTATTATGCCCATTTTTTTGCTTCTATGGATTAACTTTAATTTCCAGGACTTACTTGAATATCCAAAACAACACATTTAACTTGTAATCATTAAGGATGAACATTCACAGTAATTTAGTATTCTAAATTACTAACACATAAAAATGTTTTACTCGATTACTAAAAATTTTTAATTAGCAGTCTGACACGTGTGTGAAATTTGTATTGTGACAAACCTTGATGTGCGAGTGTCTGGGGGTAATGTAGAAAGCTGGCTGGAGGCTGATAGCAAACAACAGCGAGACTCAAAGTTCTGTGGTATTTCACAATTTGTCTTATAATATAAGCATCCATATCTCTACTCAATTTGTGATAAGGGATTCTCTCTTTTTAGGAAATGTATATGTTGTATTAACTTGAAGACGTAGCAAAATAATGTCTCTGAAGTAAACCCTTTGGTGCTAGCTAATGCTGTGTAAAGCGAATGGAGTTGCTAATTTAATGCTAACCAAACTCTTTGACAAACAGACCATAAATGCTGATTTGGGTGGTCTAAAATAGCCAGCTACTGCTAATCAGAGTATTAGTCTAGTTTTCAAACGATGTAGATTTAATTTCATAGCATTGGCAATTTATTCAACAACAGCCCAAACATTGTAAGTATCTCCATGTTAATGTACAGAGCCAGACAGGAAGATGGCTGCCTGCACACTTCCTCTTCAATGTTTACTAACACAACATAATGCCACCCCATGGATTCAAATGTCACTGCAGGTTTCAAGTGAGGAATCTAGTTTGAAAATATATTATTTTCTGTTCAGTCTGAGACAAAAAAATTGCCCATTTTGACTAGCATTTCATGATTCAAGTAGGTGGTTACATAATGCGTACTCGATTACTCGTACCCATCCCTATAATTATAATTGATTAGATTATTATTTTCTAATCAAATAACCCCCCCCACACACACACACACATCACCACTGACACCCTGAAGTGTTCAGTAAGAATGTCTTGGATGAAAAGTTCAGTTTAGAGGAACATGTCACTTAAGTACGTCTTCTGCAGTATGGCAGGCAGCTACATTGAGCCAGATTGTAACCACGGAAACAGGTTTTGCCCACCAGCCTGAGAAGTGTATTATTAGCAAGCTCATTGTCAATAAAGCTGCATATATGAAACCGATATGCCAGATCTACCATACGTATATTGTGTGATCTCTGTCACTCTCACACAACAGATTAGCTACTTACACAGTCTTATTGTTCATGCCATATTCAATGGTCTTTGAATCTCCAGCCCAAACAATGAGCCAGAAATAATCCACAGTGAAAGTGCAAAATGACAGTCTCAAAGGCTGTGATTCAGAACGGGCTGACGTACATATGTACTGTAAGTTCTTAAGAATGTAGTCAACAGATATGTGAGGGAAAGATATTCGTATTCAAAGTGGAGCCACAGGGCTGCTTAACTGTGATAGGCTACCTGGCACCACATTATTTCCACCTGTCTCACCTGCCCCCAGCAACAGCTCACTTACGTGTCAAGTTCATTTCAAGTTCAGGTTTTCGGGAATTGGATTTTCAATGGGTCTCGCACAATTCCTTTAAAAAGGCACTTGCCTATAATTCTAAGAACTCAGGAAAGTTTGCTGAATAAAATATAATGCAGGTTTCATTTTTCATCTCTGATTTTATCATTGTGAAAAGTCTAGGCCTACTTGTATGCATTTTGCCCACTGTCAACTGTGGTGTAATGTCTTAGAATTTTGTGTGAATATGTATTATTGTAATATCTTGCCACTGGAGACAATTATTTTGTCAAGTCAGTCATGGATTTGCATTAAAATTAAACATCTGTGAGGTCTTAGACTCTAGGAGTCAAACCTGACTCTTAAGACTGTATGAGTTTAGTAGTCAACTCTTTTGGGATTGACTCTCCACCACTACCTTACAGAGCTTGTCTGACTTGTTGGTGACACTGCCTGCACCTGGCAGCAATGGTAGCAGCCATTCTAATTAGTGATCACACTGTGCAAACACCTACAATTGACCCTTCCCAAGCGCAAGCCTACCTTGGCAACAACGTGGCAAGCACTAGCTTCCATTTGGTCATGTTTTGACAAACTCCAACATCGAGACATTCTTCTCTGTGGAGAATACTTAGATTTTCTGCCGCAGAACATGTGCCTGCTGAACATGCAAAAGCGAGTGGGTGGTGTTTTTATCCTTTCCCTAAACTCAAAACGAATTTGCTCAAATGTCAGCATTGGATTAATGTGGAAGACCAGTCTATGGGAAGACTTCAACCTCAGGTGAAAACAAACACTTTTTTTTCTTCTTTTTTTTTACCATGGGACCTAACATTATGTCTACTCAAAGGTCAGTGACTGTAATTATATCCCCAAAACGACAGTGTTGGGAATATTATGGATTCACCTTGACCACCGCAGCGATAACTCCAATAGATTTCATTCAGACCTTTTATAATTTGTGGTGCATATTCATGAACCACAGAGGATGAACTCTAGCGATGTTGGTGACCCCATTACCTTTTCTCTAGCGCCACCATCAGGCCAAACATTTAATACTCAAATTAGTGTATCTCCTGATCTGATTTCCACCAAACTTGACAAATATATTTGCCTTACCATAGCAAGGAGGCCTGTGAAGTTGGCCTCATGATGGCGCTATTCTCATAAAACTAAAAACCATAACTCCTTAATGGCTTGAATTAGGGGCATGGTCACAAAAGGTGGATTGAGAATTTGGGCCATTCAGGGATATACCCACTGTCGGCCACCAACAGCACGTCTGGTTTAATTTACTGTTAGCATTAATATTTGCTAGACTATATAGTATAATAGGCCATGTGCAGCTGAGCCGACAACACAAACGTAGTAGTGTTAGCTACTGAGACTATTGATTATTAACACCACATTTTTGCTATCCCTCTGTAAAACCGATGTTCAGCAAAGGCTAACTGTAGGCTAGCATTAACCTCCTTTTTTTTCTTCTTTTTTTTCTTTTTTTTTAACTCATTCTACTTTGGAATTGTGAACAGAATGCCTATCCTACACTATCCTACTCCTATGTAATTTAATTTAAATACATACTTTATTAGCAGTTTTACTGTTCAGTTTGAAATCCAGAACTACCGCTCACCTGGACTCACTGTCACCTGGAACTACTTTTGCAACTGACTAATTGTATACTGAGACAGATCTACATTTGCACCATGCCGAAAAAGAGGTGCACATGTGAACATCACTGTCGGCAAATCACAATGCCAAACACAAGAGATTGGCACAATGTAGCAAATCTCAAGACAAGTCAGGTAAGAATTCTGACGTATATTGCTGATTCACCGTCTAGCTTTAACATGCTAACAAGGTAAAAGATAATTGAAAGTACCTAGCATTAGCTACCTAGCATTCATGTTTCATAATTCTTGTTGTCGGCGTTGTCTAAGCAGTCTCTGTGAATGTCAGGTCGTTTCATAGTTATTGCGCTCAAAGGAGAGCACATTGTCACCATAGCTACACCAATCTTTGGTGCGTTTGTGTATTCAATCTGACACATCAATTAAAATAAAGAGCATTACGATGCCATTGTAGCATAGCAGAAATTATGAGGGATTTATGAATGGCTCATATAACAGATGTGACAGGGGAAAATGACAAATATGAATACAATTGTCAGTTACATGTTTAAGCTCCAAATCCCATATATACATAAAAAAGATGTGGCAAGTTATGATCTGATAAAGAATTATTTTCACTGTTGCTGACTGTCAGCTAGCATGCTAGCAACTTCACCCAAGTCCAACTGAAATTGAAACGCGTTTATTTTGTGTCTTTATTAATACCACTACTCCCCATGTACACTGTATAGTCGCTTCCTATCAAAAAGATATTTGTTGTTTAAAGGTTGAATCTGTAATGCCATCAATCAGCGAGCTCTAACCAAAAGAGCCTCACTTGGTATTGCACTTTGTTTACATTTCTTGTGTTGTTCTGATGTTTGGGTTGGTGTTTAGTAACTTATTATACTGTGAATTACTCTAGACCGTTCACACTATCATAATCCCTCCCCTATCAAGAGACTCACATGATGTGACATGTGTTTATTTTGAAACAATTTGAAATGGCATGATTGTGGCCGAGTCGGGGAAGATTGAGCGCCGGTGATTCCTGGATGAAGGCTGCCACACAGTGGCCTTGTCTCAGGCTTCAGAGCGTACTCTGGCCAGGCCCCAGCTGGGGCTAATGAAATGAGCTAGCTGACTGGTTCAGCTTGTGTTAGCTTTTTCATGTCGCTACATGAAGAATTTTTTTTATGTAGCTACATGCCTGCAGGGGGATCGCTTGGAACAGAAAACCGAATACAAGAGGGATGTATGAATGGTTCGGAAAACAGATGCGATGTGCAGCTAACATCTACCTGCTAGCTCGTTGCGCTCTGAAGCCCGAGACGTATACAAATACAGGCGTGCCACTTCACTGACCCCACCATGATGATGCCATTTTTCATCTTTCCATAGTATGCCATCTTTCAATTTTAGTATTTCGTGTAGTGCCGAAGCACTGACAATGCTACGTTACAAGCCAACATTAGCGAAATGGCTTATTTACTTGAGAGAGCTTCAGAGCCTTGTCTGCTGTCACTCAAATTTCACTCATGAATATTTTGACCCCCCCACCCCCTCCCATCCCCCACAGTTTGTCAGCTCTAAGAACAATCTGATTATATCCATGAATACGATGTTATTTACATTTAACCAAATAAATATGATTACAAATAGTATAAACCTGTTAAAAAGGTAAATAAATGCCAATTTCGGTTGTAATTTTAACTACTGTTGTAAACATTAGATTAATCCGCCGCTCAGCCAGAGTGGCTGGATTGTGCTCTGAGAGGGTGACACTTTCCTCCATCCGCATTGTTACAAAATCTTGGAGGTACACGGCTTCACGGTCAGACCCTGCATGGACCCGCAATTGTGCAATATCGCTGTTGATGCCATGTCGACCACAAGAAGCATGGAACAGGCCTTTTCAGCTGAGCGCCTTGTGGACATTTGCCTGAGAATGAGGCTGACCAAGTCATGAAAACTTCCCATGGCCACATGGTAAATACTCATGCTTTCCTATTGACCCTTCCATCCATGGTCTCAACTAAACTTCAGTCATAGATTACAGTTTAGTAATTGCATTAAAACCACATTTGAAATTGTTACTTTTAGCTGTTCACCGTGAGGGCAGTCGGCAGATAATAAGGTAGACAAGGTCATTGGAGCTGCCTGAGGCTACAGGTACTAATACTTTCCTATAAACCCATTCATGCATGGTGTCCACTATAGACATATATTAGAATTCAGTACATGCATCATGAAACATTTTCTAAAGTCCCATTATCTGAGTATTGACATTTTGTTAATGCATGGTGTCACATACCATCTTATTCACACAGGGCCACTGCTTGTCTCCTTTCAAACAACGATCTGCCTTTTGACCTTGATTCAGGACAAGATGAAGAGAGTCCATCCTTCATGAAGGTCATTTAAGAGTGGAGCAGAAATCTTCAAAGCAAAACCAAGTGAGGACCTCAGGATGGTGTTCAAGGCAAAGAGCTCACAAGGGGCAAGAAAAATGTCTGAAGTGGTTATTGCGGCATCCAGGTGAAGAGACGGAGCCGAGGGACATTGTGCTGTACAGAACTCCTGCTGGAGCTCCTAATCCGAGAGAGACTACGAGAATCAATCAACCACATCCTATGTCTCCACTGTTGATGAGGAGTTGTGCATGAGGAGTCTAATTACCTTCTCCCTTATTCTCACACATTCCACAACCACTACCAAGTCGAATGACCAAATTCTCACATGAGCCTATCACCTTCAATAAACTCTCAGGCGTCGCCTATTACCTGATTACTCTCAGGTACTCCCAGCAACTACATCAGCTTATAAACCACATGCACCATTCGCTCCTTCACCAGTTCCAAGCTTCCCAAGCTTCACGTGTCCCACCGCCATCCTAGCTGCGTGACCTCCTTCCGGGCCCCGTCGGTGACTCCCCAAACTACAGGTCGCCATACCATTGGCCTTCGCTCCTAATTACTTATCTCCTGCCTTTCAGGCTGGGGACGGGGCACCCACACCCTGGGTTTCATCCGAGAAGGGTTGTGCCCGCCGGGGATCCCCTTCGCCAGGCCCAAGGGGCCTTGTCCAGGGAGGGCCATGCCCGCCGGGGCTCCCCTCCTCCTACCGAGCAGGCCAGGGACAGGGCTCCCATGCCTAGGTCCATCCAGGAGGGGTCATGCCAGCCGGGGCTCCCCTTCCCTGAGTCCAAGGGGCCTATCCTCCAACTCCAACAAAGAACACACAAGCTCCCTTAAAGACTCGCCACTTAATGACTGGTCATAGAAGGCTGAACTCGTGAATACTGCTTAGAGGTCTGTCTTTTGCACAGCGTACTTTGGGGCAGGGCAGGGGTGGGGCAGGAGGGTCAAGGAGGAGGAAGGAGGATCAGTGGAGGCTGGGATAGGGGCAATGAGAAAGGCTGGGGTGAAGGGATGAAAGTCTCAGAGGGATGGGGGTCAGGGGAGGGTCAAAGAGAAAATATTGAAACACCCGTAGGGTGCTTGGTTCTAATCAACAATGCTATAAAGGTATGTAAACACCATGGAATACTTAACCCCCAAATTCATTGTAACCTCACAAACAGACAAAATTTAAAAAAAAATATATAGGCTATAGTAGTGTAATATAGGCTATAGTAGCGTTAATTAAGCCAACTTAATTAGAAGAATGCACTCAGTAGAATGCAGACCTTCGCCAAGGCCTAACTTTGCTGTTACTTTGACATGCAACGTTTTACTGAGTAGATGACGATATTGATCATCTCAAAAGACCTAGGCTATAGATCCATATGGTAGCGCTAGAGAAACGGTCAAGGGGGTCACCAAAATCAACCGGTTTTTCCCTTTAGGAGTTATGAATTTTCACAGCAACAACAGGTCAGGAGATACGTTTATTTGAAAATGGAAAGCTTGGCCTGATGGGGGCACTAGAGGAAAGATCATGGGGTCAAATTCAATAATGTGCACATTGAATTTTATGGCAATCCGGCCATTACTTTTTTAGATATATTGTTCTCAGTTTGGCCTGACGGTGGTGCTAAAGGAAAGGCCATAGGGTGACCAAAATCAAGAGGTTTATTCCTCTAGGAATCATGAATGTTCACAGCAAATCATGTGACTGCATGACTAATGCATCAGGAGATGGGCTCATTTGAAAATTTAAGATTTGGCGTGATGTTGGCACTAGAAGAAAGGGCACGAGGTCACCAAAATCAATAAGTGTCTTCCTCTATGTGGAATGGTCAGAGCAGATTTTGTGACTGTACAACAAACAGGTCAGGAGGGAAGGTCATGGGGTCACAAAAATCATGTTTCTTCCTCTTGGGGTCATGAATGTGCACAGCAAATTACATGGTAATCCGGCCATTATTTTTCAAGATTTGTCATAAAATCACTCATACTCACACACACACACACACACACACACAAACGGGCGAAAACACAACGTCCTTGGCAGAGGTAATTAAAACATTTGCAATTATAAATTGACTCGGATTCCACAGACTTTAAAATGGCTTTAAATTCACTGAGATTACTAGGCCCTGACTAGAAGGAGTTCATCTCCTTCTGCAGGCTATACCAAGCATAAAGGCCTTCTTGCCCAACTCAGTCTGAGCTTTCGGAACAGCCCTTAGCACAGTGCTCTGAGACCGTAACACACAAGTCAAAAATCTTTGGGACATAAATTAATAAATAATAAATAAATAAAAAATTCCCACCCTGTTGAAGCTGGCTAAAATCAACCTTGTTGATTTGTGTTGGCTCTTGGCATTCATATTCCAGACGTCTAACTTATAGAACTTTTCTGTAATTATATATATATATATATATATATATAAAAATAATAATTTTTTTTTTTTTTAATCCAATAAA
>OMKL01093800.1:8887-29924 GCA_900302295.1 Parasudis fraserbrunneri | reverse complement strand
CTGCGCGGGTCCTGCTGCATCCCCACGCTGTGCGCCACCGTCACGTTGGGGAGGGGCCGGCCCTGGGGGTCCACTCTGACTCCGCCCCCCATCTGGACCTTACGCTGGGGGCTGCTTAGGACTGACTCTAGACTCTTGGACATACCTGAAGACAGGGGGAATCATTAAACAACATAAAGTCTAAGATAACTAGACATGCGCTGTCGGTGGGTGACAGCAGGGTATATCCCTGAAACGCCCTGAATCCTCAATGACGCCTTTTGGCCAATGGTTTGGCCTACCGATTGACTTTGGACTAGTTCACTTTTTTTGTGGGAATAGCACGACCATGTGGTGAAATGAATCAAAACTTCACAGGTGTCCTTGCTGTCACAGGATAAACATATTTGTGAGGTTTGGTGCAAATCAGACGAAGACTTCCTGTTTACCTTTGTTTTTTTTTATATCACAAAGCTACAACACATTTCAAATGTCATCATGATCTGACAAGCTGTTGAGGAGTAGTTCACGTAACATCACTTCCAGTCAATATGTGTTTTTCCGAAATTCTATTAGATCTGACCTATCATGAGGTTTGGCCTATCAACTATGTAACACATATTTGTAGACTTTGGTCCAGAAATGCCCCACGGCAAGTTTTGTGAGAATCAGGTTAACAGTGTAGGGGGAGTAGGGAAAAATAGATTTGAATAATATAATATCCCTGACACAATTGTTTCGAGGGTATAAAATTAGACCACTGTTACTGTTGGATTAGTGACGGTGTGCCTCAAGGTTAGGAGCTCACTACATTTCGTCTCTAAGGCTGCTCAATCATAATCACGATTATTTTGGTCAATATTGAGATCACGATTATTTAACACAATTACTTGTCGACTTAGGAAACATCATGCATTTATTGAACTTAACTTTAACAGTGGATTTCCTTGAACTTTAAATATAATTCAGCTGAAAAACAAATACATTTTATCTTGATTATCTTATTTTTCATAATCGCTGGAACCCAAAATCGTAATTAAAAATAAAATTAGATTCATCACGCAGCCCCACTTAAAACTTCCAGTTATTGGTCAACCTCTACCGCTAGGTCCACCTGCTGGCCCGATCTGTATTTTGTATCCTACTATACATACACTACGCTGTATGTTTGGTCCTTACCTGCCATTCTCTGGAGATTGGAGCCGCTCTGCTCTCTGTTGGCCAGGGGAAGCCTCCAGTTCCCGCTGCTGTAGAGGCCAGAATGTATACAACAGTAAACACACTAGTCAAACAGCCTATGAGGTCATGGCACATTGACTGGCAGGAGATTAAAGTTCAATGCTGGACAACAATTAACCCTTTCAGTATACAATCTGCCATATGAGATAGAATTTTGTGAACTGAACATTCTAAATTATGATGTAACAATGGCTAATGGAAAACATAAAAAAAAAAAATTACAACAGAATTCATCTGAGAGCTGCAAAGGAAATAGGCATTTGATAGATAGCAACTCAGTTATAGACAATAGTATCACTGCACCTTCAACCATCTACCTGTGTTTAGCTATCTAGTACTGAGACTCATACTCAAAGACTTTTGCATTAACATCAAGAGTGATGGCAGGCTACCTAAAAGCAACAGGGAGGAGGTCAGTACATCAAACCGGCAATATGTCGTCTGCTCTGATTTGTGAGCACCATGCCTTTTTTGGGGGGAAAACAACTTGGGGAGTAAATGGGGGTTAAGCAGCGTTTGGGCAAAACAAACAGTAAATCATGCCAAAGACTATCACGTCCCAGAAATAGTAATGACCTCTTAGTTTCAGGTCACCCAGAGATTCATAAATGTAATATTAAATATCCAGGTAGGGAAATGAGAAAATCTCCTGCAGCTGAATGGGGAAATACTATAGGGAGGACTGAAGGAGCTTGCCTGAAAACGGATCACATGTAACTTTTCACAATAGCGTGAATGCTCAATGGCGGCCAGCATTGGAAAGTAATTGCTTGACTTAACTTGATG
Source organism: Parasudis fraserbrunneri (assembly GCA_900302295.1). NCBI lineage: Eukaryota > Metazoa > Chordata > Actinopteri > Aulopiformes > Chlorophthalmidae > Parasudis > Parasudis fraserbrunneri. The sequence continues at coordinate 27,920 of OMKL01093800.1, read as the reverse complement.
CACTAACAAAATAAATGTTTCACACAATGTAAGCGTTCTGCCGATACAATACAAAACAATAGCGATACATTTTCCAACCAAAAGTGGGTGCGGCCATGAAAAAAGCTAAAGGGAGGGGGTTTAGTCCTTTAGTAGCTGAGGTGTTCCCCTTAGGTCCCTTGGCTTCCTGCACACCATGTCAGTATGCTGCACCCAGAAACTCTCGCACACTACACAACTTATACTAACAGTTTCTGGGTTTCTCTGTTTATCTAGAACCTTATTATCTAATCTATGTCTATCGATACTTTGGAAAACTTGTCATTTGAAAATGTGTGGTTGATCACTGTTCATGTTCGTTTTGTATGTAAGTGCAGTGGTGCTGAATGAAGAAAAAGCAGGCACCAGGGCTGACAAGCAGCAGCCAAGACTCTCATTTACTTGAGGTGTAATCAAAACCCATTGACTACATGCCCAGAGATGGTGTAGTGGTTAAGACCCTTGCCTCTGGGACCACATGTACTCCTGCTGGCCTGGGATCAGATCTTGGCATAACATTCTGTCCTGTGTCCCCCCTATTCTGTCTCCCTTGGGCTTCCTACTGTCTCAATAAAGAAAAAAACGCTAAGAGGAGTGAACTGCCTGCTCTTCTTAGAAAACAACAACTAGGGGTGTCCTGAGATGGATGTATCTTAGTCGATCATGGCACATTTTAATTGATAAGATATTTTAATTGGTATTGGCTATATTAAGCCTGATCAAAGTCCGATCCTTTTTTGCCAAAAAATGAAAACCATTAAGTGAAAACTTTGATGCAGGCAATTTTTTCTTTCTTAATGCAGAACTATTCAATTGTCAAGCATATATTACTTACACTGGATGGATTTTACTAACTTGTATGTACTTGAAGTGTGCACTGTGCAGCCGTATTATCTAGGAAAATACAAATATCGGATCCGGACTAGGTATCAGCAGATACTCAATATTAAAGGACTCCGATTGGGATCGGGGGCAAAAAACTTGATTAGGAATGGGACATCTCTAAAAAAACAACCAAAGACATTATACATGAACTGAGAAAGACCAATCATGAATGTGACTGACTCTTCGAGGCTCTCCGGTGTGCCCCAGCTGCGGTCGGGGTGGACATCTCCATGGCCGGTGTGCTGCAGGCTGCCCCTCAGTGGTGTTGAGATATGGGAGGAGCTAGCTGGTACGCCAGGAGGTACGCCAGGAGGGATGCTAGGAGGTATACCAGGAGGTACGCCAGGAGCAGGTTTGGGGTCGGCAGTCGGTGGGGCAGAGAGGGAGGGCATGGCCAGACTAGCGGGGAACCAGCCCACCGATAGAGTCCTCTGGTTCTGCCCCTTCCATTCATTCAGCTCCAAGCTGTACAGGGACAACCAGGACAGTCAGGTCAATTACAAATGAAGAAATCATGTTTTGTTTTTTTAAATGTATTATTATTGTGCATTCCAGGTATTATCAATCAAACTGCAGTTGGGTTGTTTTGATTAAGTAAAAATAACCCCAAATCCACATTTTCGCTACGCTATTCAGCTTTCCTCTATAGGGAGACTGAGAGGAGGGAGACTTTTTGTCACAATGGTTGAAAAATCCATCGAGTTATGTTCAAGAACAACACTAGCGTGCTTTTGCCAAAAACATACGTTTTCACCATGTTATTCAGCTTTCCTCTGAGGAAGGAGGAGGAGGGAGATATACATTTGTTTTGTCACAACAGATGAAAAATCCATCTTTAAAGATGCCTTTGAGCCAAAGTTACACGGTAATTCCTTTCAGACAGCACAGCTCAGAGTAGCAGCCATATTGCGTCACCTGACCTGAATACTGCATGCTGATTCGCTGTGAAGGGAGTTATCTGATTCTGTTAAAAAACAGCGCTGGCATTTGTCTGTTTTTGCTGTGAAACGTCAACTTGCTATGCATTTTCAATGGACAATAACGGCTTTTGTGACAAAACAGATTTATGATTCAGAATGTGCTATGTGTTTCACAACAGTCAGTTAATTTTTTTTAAGAATGTCGTTTATCTGTACACTGGGTGTGCCTGAGAACCTACATATATATATATAATATATGTAATATATAATATTTATATACATATAAACAATGTATTCTGAGGGTCAACATGAAAAATGTTGGACCGCCCCTTCTTAGTCGATTAATAGATTAATCAATCATTTTGGTCTCAGTCAACCAGGATTTTGTCGGTCAATCAGTTGTATTTTTATGTTTTTTTCCATGCTGAATGAGATATTTTCAGAAACATTATAAGAACTTCTCTGGTAAGCATGAGACTCATAGATAAGTCATTATACAATATTGAAAGGTGGCAAACAGAATTTTACAGATTTGTCGATGAAATCAACTAATCAATTAGTCAACAGCGTCTATGATTATTAGTCGACTAAGAATTTCTTTAGTCGAGGACAGCCCTAGAAAAATTATCACCATGCTAATCTCAAGCACTACATTTGAAGCCATCAATGTTGAGTTATTTTTTTGGGAAATACACTTATTAAGGATAGAAGTTAGCTATGCATACAAAAAGCACAGGCACACCCCACAGGCATACCTTGAAGATGCCCAGCAATTTTGAAGCTGGTAACTTCAAAGCTGTAGGAGGACTAGCGTTGACAAAAAGACAATTACAATATCAGTAAGTTGGCTTTGTCAAGCCAACTTAATAAAAAGTCTTGTGTTATGGCCACTGGACTCACTCAAATGAGCACCCCAAAGATGGGGGCAAAAATGTGAGGATTATGTCTATGAGTCAAATCAGAGCAGGAATGCAGGTTTTGAGAGAGGACCTATTTAAAGGGCCACATCTGAGCTTAACAATGAACCCCTGTGTCCTTCTTTTGCGTTTTCTTCTTTTCCTCCCCCATCCCCCCTTTTCTCTCACCCGTGGTCTATAACGGTCACTGCGTCGTTGGGCAGCAGAGTGAGTTTTCTGTGTTCAGCAAAGTCCCTGTTCGCTCGCACCTCGATTGGCTTAGCCTGGAGAAGCAAAGGGATACATTAAGAAGAGAAACAAGGATAGAGAAAGGCAAACAAAAAAACTAAATATATGTACTGCAGAATAAGAATTCTTTTTATTCATTTAATAAAAACATTTGTACAGAGCGCTTTTTAAATATACACTGTCAAACAAACTGTGTCCTTAGAAACAGCTGATATGCTGATTATGTTTTTACAATCCATTGTCTGTACACGCAAATAGTGCAATACCACTAATTGTTAAATTCCAATTAACATTAACAATTAATTATTAATGACAGAAGCGATCTAAAGTCCATTTATGGACTGTTCATTACTTGCTCGGTTTCCCTCTCTGTGATTTTTACTGTAGAACTAACAACTAAAACATCAGAACAAACGATTAAGGGCCCGTGTCGTTGTACGCATGTTTGTCTCGCTGACCTCCGCGACCATTTTGGTAAGCTCCGAGAAGTTAGGCCGGTCGGTGGGACTACAGGCCCAACACCTCCTCATCACCGCGTACAGCTCCTGCGGGCAGTCTGGGGGTCTCTCCAGACGCTCCCCTTCCCGCTCCACACGCCACAGGATCTGGACGGAAACACACCAGGAAACCATCCAGGGTTAATGAGTAGAGAAACAAGCACGGGATGTTCGTGTAATTATCTGTCTTCCAACATGGCTGCCTGTAACATAGCAACCGTTGTTTTGTATATGGCAGTGGAGGAGACGACGGTTGCTATGTGTTGTTATACGCGAAATATATCAACAAAAACATAATTATCTTATTACTGGATCTTGTAAACAAGTAACAGTAGAACAGTAATATCATGCTTTTCCAGTGTTTTACCTACTCTCCCACTGCATTAGCATTTTCTTCTGAAAGTGGTTACCAATGGTTACGGGCAGCCATACTGGAAGAAACAGAACTACACAAACATTCAGTGCAAGGCCTCTATTATGAGTCATAGAATGTATCAAAACCACAATGGGGTAGGAGACGCGCCCACTGACATTCTGGATAAATGTGCACATAAAACATACTGGTGGCCTAGTGACACGGTCACCATCTCCAACAAGACATGAAGGCTGCATTCCCAAAAGCTTTTTTAAATCATTTTTAAAAAGGCATTGGCTTCATTTACTCTCATTTTACTTTGATTCTTCTGTTTTGTTTATATTTTGCTTTTGCATTTAATATGTCAATTGACTGTTATTTTGTTTTTATTCTTTCAATCACTATACTTGTTTTAATAATCTAACTTGTTTTAATAATTGTATTTTTTGTGAAGCACACTGTAACTGTGTTTTGAAAATCTTATTTTTTTCTTTTACGTTTATTATGTTAGATTAGTATTTTGGAAACACACTGTCACCTCATATTCAACATTCAGTATTTCCAAAGTACAGATGATTACATCCTCTAAAATGTACCTATTTTATAAGCAAAAGATTTTCTAGATAGCCGACAACTTCAATAATTCCCAATAGTGAGTTTTTCTTTCATGTCGGTAATCATTCAATCAATCACCAAGATTAGGTCTCACATTTTTCATATGGTGTGGACCATTTATTCTAATTTTGGAATGAAATGTGAACTTGAGAATCAACATTCAGAGGAGACACACACACACATACAGACAAGCAGGCAGACAGACAGACAGACAGACAGACAGACAGACAGACAGACAAGCGGACAGACAGAAACACACATACACACACAGACAAGCAGACACACACACATAAGAACTCCCTGTCACACACGTACACACACACACACACACACACGGACGGACGGACGGACGGACAGACACAGACCTGTCTGCCAGACAGGCCCAGCCACGGCTCCTCGCAGTAGATGAACATCTCCCACAGGGTGACCCCAAACATCCACACATCTGAGGCATGGGAGAAGGAGCCCACACGCAGGCTCTCTGGGGCACACCTGGACGGAGGGATAGAGAGGTGATGGACAGAACGGAATAGAAGGGAAGATGGAGGGATAGAGAGGGGTCGATGTTATCTACAAGTGTCAAGACTGTCTATCAGTGTCAAACCACCATGTCAAGACCTCCAGTCAAGTTGCCATCAAGATCCAGTTTATTTTATGCGGATCACCAAAAGCTGTTACCAAATTAACAACTACTCTTCCTGGGGCTCCATAGATAAAAGATACTGAACAGCAGGGCTGGGCGATATGGACATATCATATCAGATCATAACATTCAGAAGCCTTTCTATATATATATATATATATATATATATATATATATATATATATATATATATATATATCACAATATCTGCTTAGGTATGGAAAATAACATGTCCAATCGATGTTTATCATATTGGTCCTGCATGGTAATGGGAAGTGTGATACAATCAACTGAAACTGTCATTTTCACCAGACATTCTGAAACAATTCAGAATTCATTTTGTGACGAAATTGTCAATTCTTATATATATATATATATATATAAACAAACACGATACAATATCACATTTAGACAATATTCAATATGTATTAATATATTGCAGAGCCCTACTGAGCAATATTAGCCACAGTACAAAGCCAATAGAGTACATTCAGCTATGCAGTGAGGGAGCATCCTGTTATCATTAGTCATTGATGAAACGTGCCCTAATGACAACAATCACTGAGCAGTCGGCAATGAGTCGTCTGCAATTAGTAAAGTCCAAAGAGACACACCTAGGCTAGGTCTACCGGTAGGCTACACTGTATTTCTTCTTACATGACAAGCAGAGGCTGGAGGTGCTCAGCTTCAAATACAAGGAAACAAAGAGTCAAGTGAAAAGGCTCAACACATGGCAAAAACTGGAAAAAATAGTGAGCATTCATAAAAACCTGTTGCTGCTGAAGTCCGCACAGCCAAAACATGGTTGCTGTCAGAGCCCAATGAAGACTCGACTGAATGGAACCCTCTCAATGACCTCTAAGAACCACGGAACTTAACCACGACTTATCCTGTCCCATACAATCCTCACCATGCAAACGGGATCCGCCTGTGCGCGGTCATAACGTAGTGGTCGGTCTCCTGGCTCAGGCCCCTCATCAGACCGAAGTCCCCGATCTTCACCAGCTCCTTGGAGGCCAGCAGGACGTTGCGGGCGGCCAGGTCCCTGTGGATGAACCTCCGGCCCTCAAGGTACTCCATGCCCGCGGCGATCTGGGTGGTGAAGAGCCAGAGGCGCAGCAGAGGGTACTCATACTGGCGACAGCGCAGGGTGTCGTATAGAGAGCCCAGGGCAGCCAGCTCTGTCACCTGGGGGGAGGGAAGGAGGAAGACGGGGGGAGGAAGGAAGAACGAAGGGAAGGGAGGATAGAAAGAAGGGAGTGAGCGAGGAAGGAAGGAAAGATTCGTTGTCAGATTATTTATCCTCCTCAAAAGATCTTAGGAGTTTCAGAAACAATCTTTTTCTGAACTACAAACACAATCAAACTGATCAGAAGGAACTGTCTGCTCCTAGTTGTAATTGTATGCGCAGGTCCCAGCTATGAGAGCTGATGGCGTGAATAACTGCATCTGAAATGCAAACATACTTTACTGGAAAACAGAGAGTAATGCTTTTCCAATATACCAGAGGGAAGTCTCTTCTGGCCAAAGGTTTATAAATAGGGATACACAGATACTGATACTGTTATTGGATATTGGGCTAACAGCAGGCTAAAATAGGGTAAGCAGGTATCTGGAGAATTTCCCCCAATACCAAAATCAGATACCAAGAGCTACAGTATCTCAGCTATGTCCAACATGTTGGGAAATCAAAGCAAAGCAACGTAATTGCATGCATTTTTGACGTAGAAAGATGTCATATCTGTCAAAACAGTGGAAAATGGATTCTAATCTCAATCATTTTTGTCCACTGACCCCCAAACTAATGGTCTAAGCCTACACTGTTCAGTAAAAGTTATGGATCAGATCGGTACTCCGTATCGGTCAGTGCATTAGGTTTAGGAGACAGAATCAGTATGGGCCAATGGAATAGTGGTATCCGTTCTACAGCAGGACTGTCCCATAGCCACGTTACCATCTTGAGGGGCTGCGTGAGCACCACGCCGTAGAGTCTGATGATGTTGGCGTGGTCCAGAGACTGCATGGTCGTCACTTCTTGGAGGAAGTCGGTCAGCGTGTCCGTCTGCCTGGACATGCTGCTTCTCAGTGTCTTCACCGCTACAGGGAGCTGAGGGGAGAGAAAAACGGGAGAGGTGGAAGGAGTGGAAAGAAATAGGTGATGGTCTATGTAATGATTATCTATACAAAATCTGTACACGGGACATTTAATCTAATTCAGCCAGATTCTTTGAAATGTGGTCCTACGAGCTGGATACCTTGCTGCACTCAAAATCCAATTATATTCCAAAGCCAAGATGCTTCCCTGCTGAAATGTGATTAAAAAAGTGCCCAATGTGTGTCTCGCCTCCATGACTTGACATGGTTCAGAATGAAACAGGCTATTGGGGTGGGAAAGATAACTGCAAAATGGAGGGAGAAAGCATTGAGGATCAAAAGGAAAAAAGTTGTATATGATTTGAGGTTGGAAGTGGCATTATTTTAAAATCAATGATCAAATTACAGTTTTTATTTACACTACCCAAGTGTAGGATGGGTTGGGGACTAAATCTTTCCACTTTCCAGGAAGAGAGAAGGATCGAATTTGGATAATGTAAATGCAAGTAAATGCAATTTATGTCTATCTTTTGCCTTGTATTGACACATTTGTATAGCACATCCAGGCTCATGACAAAAGAGTCACTTTTCTCCTCATGGGCGCTTTAAATGTTGAGGCTTAAGTCCCTCACCACTCTCCCAGTAGGGGTGAGCCACTCTCCCCTCTTGACCACTCCGAAGGAGCCGGAGCCCAGCTTCTCCCAGAGGGTCAGCTCGCTGTCCTGGATCAGACTGGGTAGAGCCCGGCCCGCCATCTCCTGGCCCTGCCCCTGAACCCCTCCGCTCCATTGGTCACTCCCGTCCGGACCTCGGGTGCTGAAAACCTGCATACAGGAAAGAATGGAAGATCTCACTGATCTCAATTAACCTGCCTGATCCAATGCAAAGTTTGATAAAATAAAGGGATGCACCAATATATCGGATAGCGGGTCGACGGCAGGCTAAAACAGGGTATCTGAGAATTTCCCCAGCACTAAAATCCACCACCGATACCAATATGTAACATGTCAGAAATCATTGAATGATTTCAGAAATCTGTATTTTGGGTACATAGAAGTATCTTAGATCCCGCTGATTGAGAAAAATGGATTATTAGGGGTCCAAGCAGCAAAGCTATTGCATTATTCATAAGGATTCTTATTATTTTTCTCCGCTAAAAGCGTGTGCAGCTCATAAATCTTAGGTCCCAGAGCAACCACATTTGGCAGGTGGGTTCCTATGGCCCCCCCCACTACTCAGGCAAGGCCATGCACCCATGACGGCCAGATGGTGGCGCTATAATAAATCACACTCAAAAGGCCATAACTCCCACACCTTAGGTCCAATTGACACTTAATACACATATGCAGCCAAACGTGCTCTACAACTTTGCTGCTGGGACCATCCATGTCTGCCATACGGAATTGCTACCATTTTGCATTTTATGCAAAACAGTTTTTTTCCCTAAGGCTTTTTCAGTTGTTGTCCTATCAACACCAACGTTGTCAGACAGCATGAGAAGCTTGAGATGCACAAACGATCAATTAACTGGCCAGATCGGGTAAACGGTGTGTTCTCTGTCCACCGTCGAACTTCGACGACGCGTGTCTCTTAGCACAAAATTGGCCATAATTCATCAATATTTTATACAATCATCATGATATTCAGTATATATGTTGGGTGAGGTTATATGATCATGAGAACAAAACCATTTTTAAAATCTCTCCATAGGGGGTGCAATAGTGCCAAAACATGTGTACTAAAACAGCCTTCCTATGCATGAAAATGTACCAAACGGAGCACACAGGTCCAATCCTGTGCCAAACTAGGCATCCTTAAATATGGGGCCAATAGTCCTGATGGTGGTGCCATAGCAGCAGCCTAAAGTTCAAATGTTTGAAAATGTAATTATGAAGTCCATTACTCTGTTTTTTTCTAAATGTGCAAAACTAATTAAAAACTACAAGTTATACAGATTTTGTCCAAATGATAAAAAAAAAAGCAACACACAACACTGACAGACCTTCATAATCAGAACCTGTAAAGGAATTCTAATTTGGACAAAAATTGCGTCTACGGTGCATGAAAACATTGATGTGGGGGTTTCCAGAGAGAGTGGAGCTTGCTCTAAGGTTTGGGTGGCATTCTCCTTTAAGAACCACTGATTGCTGAATTGAATACACCTGTAGTCAGGCCTATAAAGCCCATGAAGCCTCTGGGCTGCACTCTGTCATTTCTCCTGTGGACACTGGACCTGTTTAGCTTGTTTTGAGTTTTCTTGTTCTTTCTTTGGTTAACCATGTTTTGTCAAATATTTGTGATGGCTTTGAGCCAGGTCATGACAAAATGTGGGCCCGTTGTTAGGCTACTATCACTTTTGTGATAATTGTTGATATGATTCTGTGGATTAGTCTCTGGTTTTGAGTTATGACGGAGTTGTTGCTCATCTTATTTGTTTAGAGTGCTGCCAAGTGTTTTCACAGTGTATTTCCTTGGTGCAAAGTCATGCCTAAAGAATGTTTGGTGTTAGTTATATTTTCCCCAGGAGGCTTTAGTAACTGGTCTTCTTTTGGAGACTTGTTTTATTTTGGCTTGTTCTTAGGGGTCCAAGCACCGACAGTACTGGAAACCTGTTGTATAGACTTTTTCATTCCGGCTATTTTGACATGTCAAAGCAGGGCAAAAACGGGTGCAACTAATAACATGAATTATGGGGTTGTTTCATTTATGTGCGTCAGTGAGCCAGCATTGACAATACTATTGACCATTGTCAATGCTGACTACTGCACACCTATATCAAGCGGACCCATAATTAATGTTGGGTGCAGCCCTGCTTTTGACATATGAAAACGGTCTATCAGTATTGCAGATTGGGAGATGGGCCACAGCTGACAGTTTAAGAAGTATTATGCACTCAAGGTGCCCATCCCACATGGGCTTACAAGACACTATACATACAGTTGCATTGGTTTACAATGTAAAAATGAATACTCTTAACTCATAAAAAGTCTTCATCTTTTTCTCCCATGTTTAGCAAACAAAGTAACTGGCAATCACCCGGGCTTGCAAATAAATTGATGTTACTAGAGGTACACAACAGATGCCAGGGCTAAGAACACCATTACAGAGTGTAAGAACACTTCATGCATGAGGCCCATTGTATCAAAATGTAAAACTGGATGGATGATTCTTTTTTTTCTCTCCATTTAACTGGTGGTATGGCTACTGCTATTATCATAATGCTTAAGGCTCATTTTCACTGTTTGACTTTGAAATAACATTTGTATTTTTCTGAGCCAGACCAAGCTGTGTAGTATATCTATATAATCTATAATTAGAACTCTGTAGTATGAACACAGTGTAACGCATAAAGAATCGAAAACCGAATCAAATCGTGACCTTGAGATCGAAATTGGTGTTGAATCTGAAAATCATTACACCTCTAATAAATTCGCACTCAGGAAGATGTTTTACCTTGGTCATCCACGACCGCGGCCGCACGCTGGTCTTGTATCGTTTCAGGGCATCCCATAATCTTCTCTGTGCTGAGTGGGATGAAGAGGGAAAACTGGGATGTAATTATACTGAACGGTAGTTTCAGACCATGGGGAGCATTTCACAAATCAGGATTAGGAAGTTAGCCGGATAACTATGAAAAATATTTAAATACAGGCTAGTTTTGGATTTGAATCTAGTCATGAAGAAGGGCTCGCACCTCTTGTTTTCCGCTCCCAAAAAATAGTTTATTTAGGTTCACAATATTTCGATCCCAAATCGGATCTTCCTCAGACTTTTAATACCTGTTTTTGACAGTTTGGCTCAGCACCACAGAAAGGGGATGTGTGTAAGATCTATCACAAACTTGGATTTTAATCTAAACTTGGAATATTTAGGTCTAAGAATGTGATTCAATGATACAAATCGAGAACTGATTTTTATGAAGAAAGGATATTTTGGAGAAGTTATTGGGTTAACTGTGTGATTCTGCTTCATGAAATACCCCCTGGTTGCACAGAAAAAAAAGATTAATCCTAGTCTAAAACCTTTTTTGAGCCTCTCTTTGAGATATTTTAGTCTAAAACTAAGCTTAATCCATGTCAGTAAAACTTACCGTCATATATGTATAGTAATCAGCTTTAATCATCTTTTTCAGAGAACTCAATTGTTCGAAATATTACACACGATACAACTAAAAATGTATTTGTTGGCATATCCCTCTTAAGACACATACTGTACATGCAGGCATTTCCCCAGAAAAGTCAGAACAAGGTCGTGTATTTGAGGCGCCCCTGAAGTACCTAATGGTAGGGCTGGGTGGTATATCAAGGTATATTCACCATCACATTTACCTTCAACGAGAATACATGTTTTAAACACCAGCGCACACATATAACATGTTGGTCCTCTGTCAACATGTTTGTAATGTTTGTCTGTCAACATGTGATTGGTTGTTGTACATTCAGTTGAATTCATGAGGCACAAAATGAAACAGCCTATACACCGGAGGAATGCATTTACCTAACATACCGATATGGGCTAAATTAGGTCAGTAAGAGATTCATATTGACGGTATCAGTAAATATTTGATTTATCGCCCAGCCCATAGGGATTCAGTGCCTTGCTCAAGGACACTTGACAGGGATATATTGGATGGACACGTTGGCTGTTGCAGGGGATCGAACCTGTGACCTTTCCAGTTACAGGACGGCCTCTCTGACCCACAGGCAACCCTGCCACCATAGAGGCTCAGTCATACTCCAGATGTATGACACATGGACCGGCAGACTAAAATGATGCAATAGCGGACCTCGGCATATGACCATATAAGCAAATCTGCGCACCACAAAATGTTTCAGTTCACGTGTAGCTACGGTTTTCCGTACAATACAGCTCGGCGGCCATGTGCACAGCCGGTACGCCTGGACTACGAAAGGCAAAGGAATGCAGACCGTCCGTCCGCACAGCGTATTGCGCCCTGTACTTCCGAGACTATGCGAAAGCATCGACGGGGCGAAAAGGACGAGGACAGACTAACCGGGCTTGCTGATGCCGATCTGCTCCAGGTCAGCCTCCTTGACGTAGGAGAAGTGCTCCACCCGGGAGATGTTGAGGCCGTCCCTGACGCGCAGGTAGAACTTCTCCAACTGGACCTCAGCCAGGAGCTGGTACAGCCACTGAGTGTCCTGGTCCATCAGCATGACCCAGCCTCCCAGGCACAGATGCTCTGGGGGGGTCAAAGGTCAGGAGAGAGAATGAGGGTGAGGGGTCTGTCTGTGTGTGACTAATGACCTACCTACTTACCTACATACCATCCATCCATTTTCATTGTTCATTACTTACTTTATTTATTGTTATTTCTCTTTTGTTTTAAGTTACTTTTATTATTCTTTTTCCATTTAAATATAAAGTCTGTCGAGTTCCCTCATATGATATATGCTCTTGTTTTTTTCTACATCTAACCCCATCTTATGAAGGACACAAACTCAGAATTCAACTGTGATTTTCAGTCAGGGGATACGAGAAAGAGTGTGAAAGTCAAATGCAGTCAGGAGATGGTGCCCCCTCTGAGCCTGCCTCAATCCAATAAAAACAGCCTTTTTACAATGACTAGGTTCACACTCCGGGTTGCTAGGTAGCTATGGAAACCCAACAAAAAACCACAATAAAGCCATTGATGTTTATAGTGCTGGAGGAGGGAGGGGGCGTTTTAAGCTTGAAGTGGCATGACAATGTTTAACAGGTTGTTGTTTGGCATGCTAGGAGAATGAGGAAAACGCAACAGGCAACAAAGTTACTGTGTCTGTCCACTGAATCAGATTTACTGTATCAAAGGCTTTGAGGGGATAATGGATCCCCCCTGACACGATGGCACACATCCAAACTGACAGAAATAGGAGGTGGGATGGAAAAAATGTTGGCTTCTTTTATTGGATAAACATGGGAGCACAAAAGGCTGTTTTGTCTTTATGTCTTTTGGACACAGCCACTGTGACAAACCACCAGTAAGCTACACTAAACGAAATGAGATATGAATTAAAGCAAGCGAGGGAAAGACGAGAGGAGAGACAGCAGTTAAGCCACAGAGGAAGAGAGGAACAGATGGATGAGGGGATGGAGGGACAGAGGGAGGGGACAGGAAACAAAGGAAGAGAGAGATAAGAGTGTTTCTGACTTCAAAACATAAAAAAGACGACCTGATGGATGGGCTGTGTAAGACACTTTTCAACCTCACAGGTCCTGTGATCTTTCGAGGAACCCTGGAGCAAGAAACTTAATTTAATCAAATACAAGAAACATTGAACACAAATGTCCTCCATGCTGGTTCACATGTGGCAACGATGGCATTTAAACCGTGGATCACAGTGTTTAATCGCTATATACTTCAGTACTATTACACAATAATATTGTGACATCTATACTGTTAAATGAGTTGTGCGAGTCATTTTGTCTTGTGTAGGAAGTGATTTTCCAAGGAATCCTAGAGATATGCCACAAACCAAGACATGTAAATGTTACATTTGTCAGTGGTTGTGGGGTGCTCTGCTCTACCAGTCCAACTCGAACTTTACCGCACAGTAATTACATAATGGCTTTTGCACAGACCCGCAAGATGCTCAAAAGATAACAATACTGAAGACCAGGCTTTGTGCAGGAAACACACTGTGACACAGTGGCAGGACTATGAATAAAACACCTTGTGCAGGTGGTTAGTACTTAGTGGTATCACTTACACTTTCAAATGAACCATCTGCCCTGCTGTTTGCTTAACTTATATCTTTATTGTAAGCAATTATAGCCTACTGCAGTAACACTTATTAAACATGACCCTCTGCTGGAGGTATCCCAACAAGTGCAGCAGCATGAGAGAAAAGGTAACTTGTATTTCTTTCGCTTAATCACAAAAGATAAATTGTATGGATTACATCAAAATCCATCAACTTTGCTCGACAGACACATTCAGGCCTAAGGGAACTGCAACCATAAACCAACCACTCAGGCTTAGAGAGGAGAGTATAGGGTGACTGTAAGTCACGGGAGGCCTTTGTTGATTACTCTAAGAGACACTTGGCACACTCTTACATACTGTACACTGGCATAGAGGATGTTGCACTGCATGGTGGGTATGTCTCATGTGTTTTGACAGTTGAACACTGCTCTAAAACATTTTCAAAGACAGACAGACAGAGACAGGCAGGCAGACAGACAGACAGATGAACGAAAGCATGAAGGGGCTAGCCCGGGCAAGTTTTATGTATTTTGTGTAAATTAATTTCCAGAGGCAACTCCCAAACCCACACCCAGAGACAGTTTAATCACACCAGGCATGTTCTGTAAGATAACTGACAGCAACACCAAGTAAGCGTCTAAACCTGCCTGCTCAGAGAACAGGCTTGCTATGTACAAATGGATGAATATTTAACCCAATCTGCTACTGTGTAATCCTTTCAGACATGTGGTATGTGTGACCAAGTACCCAAGCATTCATTTGATGTTGCTGGGCAGTCTCCTGTGAAGCTAGCAGGTACTGTAGCTGGACTTAATCGTGCAAGCGACTACTATCAGCAAAGTTGCCTTCAAAAAGTCAACAGGACTATTTGCCTAGCCCGACGGCACTCCGGTTTGAGAGCTTTTGTTTACATTTATGACGACCACTTCCTTTAGGGTGCACTCCCAAGATTAAATCAAGATCAACCAATGGGGTAACATGAGAAGTATAAAAGCCTTGACACAGTAAATCTGTGATTAGTGACTGAAGAGTTTTGACCAAGCTCCCCAATCAAAAGAAGGTTCTGTTTCCATGGAAAAGGAAGTTCTTGATAGACTCAGTGTAATGTAACCAGGAATGTGTCATATAACCAGGAATGTGTTATACTAATCTTTACCCATCAACAAAGGGTGTGTCTCTAAAACAGTCTATGTGACCAATATGGGCTGTAGAAATTCTTCCTGCAGATGAAGAACAAGAGGCCCTAAGAAAGAAACCCATCCATCTTTTTTCCCCTTTGGATATTACCATTTGTTTAATTGTTCTGCTGCTGCAAAGGAAACATGTAGGCCTTGCTTAGATTATGACAGGTATGCAACATACAATTAACTGTCAAATTGGTTGCCTACACAAGTTGGTGTAATTTTGACATTGCTGAGCTGCAAAATTATAAAAGATAAAAATCAGATGAAAAATATACTTAACACTCGAATAACAATTGAAATACACTGATACGTCTGATTGGACTAATTGTGGTTTGCGTGTCGAATAAGAATCCTTTAAAACAAAACAATTTTATGTCTTTGAAAACCCACACGAAGTTGAACAACAGCTTTCTAAAATAATGGCCAGACAAAGTCCAGTCACAAAAAGATAAGCACTGATAAACACCCACCGTCAATAAAAATGACCTACGGTCACAGTCCTCTTTGGACTATCCTTACGAAGCCAGTGTGTTTACATGCGCCAGGAAATAATCCATATTGCCATTACAACTCGAGCGCCGTCGGAGCTCCACAAATCACGGATCCGTTCAGAGTTTAGCTTAATCCAATTCTCCAAATCAAATAGCCCACCATTTGATTCACGTAATTCTTGCTTAACAATATTGTATTTCTAGTTACATTATATGTCTTGGTGCCTCACTAAAATACTTAAGTATGCTACCTGTGCTTTCAGTTTGTTCTCAACCTCTTCCTATTTTTTCTCTCTCGACTCCGCCCACTTCTGACTTTCCACCTGTGCTGCCCTGACAGGTTGTAGCCGAGGAAGACAGTTCTACAGAGCCTGTTCACAATGGCAAATATACACCCCTCCTAATAATAATAATAATAATAATAGTAATAATAATAGCAGTAACAATAGCAATACAAATAATAATAATAATCAGTTATGTGAGTTCCTAAAGAGCATATCACTTATCAAATACCATACTATAATATGGTCTAATGTAAGAGAATTACAAACTGAATTTTATATAATTGCCAGTCATAACTCCTCTGTCAAAGCAATTACATAAAGTAAGGTTCGGTATTGCTTAACAATGACATCAGTTTTCATTCTCATGTGTCAAATGTATAGCTTGCCTTTGGATAATAGTGAAACTCGCCACTAGCTATGAGTCAAATAAAGAAACTCAAATGGCTCTCTCACCCCCACCCCACCACTCATACCTGCGTTTGCTAAGCCAGTTTGTCTAGATTTTTACCTCACGTGGCTACCAACTTGAATGTGCACCTAGGAGCAGAGTGAAGGGCCTCCTCCTCCTTCTCCTCCTCCTCCTCACACCTTGCACTTCCTAGTACAGTACCTCACTCACAGCACCTCCTCCCCCCTGTATTACTCAATGTACAATAGAGGCAAATGGAGCACCTATTCAAAGGACCCTACAAACAGGAGTGGCCACACAGAGATCCATTTTCATTTCAATAGTTGACTGGTGTCCTTTCATGCTGTTACAACAACAGAGCTACACTTTACAGCCTTTTTGTGGGACCATTATAGGGCGTTGATTGATGCGAAATAGCAGGGTTTTGTTAATGGTATTTGTTACAATGATAAAGCAATAATTCAACTTCAAAGGGCAAGTTCACCCCAAAAAAAATAAAATAAATAAAAACATATTTATCCTCTTACCCAGAGCGCTATCTATCCATCCAGATAGTTTTGGTGCGATTTGCTGAGTTTTGGAGATATCTGCCGTAGAGATGTCTAAACTATCTGGATGGATAGATAGCACTGTGGGTAAGAGGAAAAATATATATTTTTCTTTCTTTTTTTAAATTTTGGGTGAAATCCCCCTTAATTCACCAAGTTGTTTATAGAAAGGTAATGACCTGTCAATGTCAGGTGACAATGTGGTGTGGAGTTCCCAGCGCTATGACATGTGTGTGTGTGTGTGGGAGAGGCCTTCACTGCCATCCCACTGTCTTAAATCTTACCTGAAGTTCAGATTCTCGGGCCAAAGTTTCTGAGTGTCGGCTTACAGCGTGGGAAGCCGTGCGAGAGGGCCCGGGGGTGAGGTGAGGGCCTGTGACGTAATACATTGTTTATGACTAAGAGAATGTAGTATTGGTCAATCAAGCGACGAAGACGAAATCCGACTACTGTAAGCGAGCAGAGAGAGAAATGTTAATGTGATATTGTGACCCAGATGTGAACCCGTGCATTCACGGTGGATGGCTTCCAAAGACAAGCACACACTTGTTCTGTCAGCTACCAAGTGGCTCCCCATGGGGTCTGGGGCAGGTTCCAGAAAAAAAAGGGAAACAGTTTAAATGTCATTCACCTGACCTCAATGAGAGAATATATAAGTGATTATTCTGATCAAATGTTTCACTTTCTCCACTGTTATCTCCTTGATGACAGTATAGACAGAGAGCTCATGGAATTGATGGGGGTTACGTGAGACACAACCTTACCAAATGGAGATCTAATCAAAAGGTTGAAAACCACTGTGCTAAGGCATAACAGAGGACTCTGACTCTTTGATTTTATATTGAAATCTATGTAAATGGTAAATGGACTGCATTTATATACCGCTTTTATCCAAAGCTCTTTACAACTTATGCCTCACACCCACCCATTCACTCACACATTCACACATGCAAGGTGCCAACCTGCTCGTCGGGAGCAGTTAGGGGTTAGGTGTCTTGCTCAAGGACACTTCGACACGCTGCCAGGAGGAGCCGGGAATCAAACCGGGGACCTTCAGATTACTAGATGACGGCTCTACCTCCTGAGCCACTGTCGCCCCATGAATGTGAATGTCTGTAATGTGTTGAATGCAGGAGACAAGACTTTGGGTAACACCACTTCATCTGTCTCAACCCCTGAGTGGCTTAACAAACTGTGACCCGCCGATGGCCTCAGTGTTATGAATGAAGATGGGCAAGAGACAGGAGATGACACAGAACACGTAGTGACAGGAGATGACAGAACACGAAGAGATAGGAGATGACACAGAACACAAAGAGATAGGAGATGACACAGAACACGAAGAATGACAACAACAGTCAGCGAATGGATTCTGCTGTTTGAAATATTTGCCAAAATGCTGCCTGAATTTGAATAAGACAGAGAGAGGAGAGCTAGAGTCAGGAGAGCGTAGGTTAGATTATGTTGCCAAGGCACATTTGCATGTTGTAGAACGATAGGAAAGGAACCCAGATAAACTGACTAAAATAGTGGTAAATGATTTATTCTCTCTTTTGATTAAGTAAAACCTACAGGGCTATTTACTGGGGGAGAAGTATGTTAGAAAAAGGTGATTCAAAGATAGCACTGAAATCATTTAGAAGAGTGAGAAGACTTTTTCTTTATTTTACCTTTCCCCCCTTTTAAAAAGCAATTAAAGTATACAAGGTGTTTTCCAATAACCAAGTCGTAATTGCATTTTATAAATGGTTAAAGGGGAACGCCACCCATTTTAAGAATTCAGATATGCTCTTCCCATAGATGTTCCTGTGCCCTGGGACAGTTCAGTCAGTATTTGTGAACATGCACCACAATGTCACTGGGATGTAAAATCTGGGAATGCTCCATACAGAGAATGGGTCTGAACCAGAATTAAAATATAATTTGGGTGGAAGTGCTCACACAAACATTCTCATAAAGTCAGAGCCCCATTGTCTACAGAGCAGTCCCATATTTTACATCCCAGTGACATCACTCATTTGAGTGTACTTCTCTCTCTGATTTTACATCCCAGTGACATTACTAATTGGAGGGTTATTCTCTCTCTGATTTCTAGCTTTAGGAGAGAGTGGTGTATGTTCACAAATACTGACTGAACTGTTCTTGGGCACAGGAAGAACATTTGTGAATTCTTAAATTGGGTGGGATTCCCCTTTAATTGCATTAACAGTCCTAACCTCTACCTCAAATAAATGGACTC
>OMKL01093798.1:11807-24608 GCA_900302295.1 Parasudis fraserbrunneri | reverse complement strand
TTACACACACACACACACACACACACACACACACACACACACACACACACACACTCACACTCACACACACACACACACACACACACACACACACACACACACACACACACACACACACACACGCACACACACACACACACACACACGCATGCACGCACACATACATAACTGTACTGCAGATATTGGAATACTTCTAAGCATCCAAAAACCGCAGTGCCTCTGCCTGGCATGTCACAGCTGGAGGGCAAAGCATGTGCGCGCACATGTGCACTCAGTGAATCCGATTTGTATTCTCATCCATATTTCCAACATCCCCTTTGAAATCCTCGGGATGTTCCTGTTAGCTGTTATACTTCAGCACCGAGATGTGACTTTTACTACACTCATCTGCTCCTATTAACCCATCCATCCTATTAACCCACCCATCCTATTAACCCATCCATCCTATTAACCCATCCATCCTATTAACCCCTCTCATCTTCTTTGCTGCATGCTGTGTATCTTTGCATTTTTCTCACACTCTCCTCTTTTCTATTATTCCCCTCTCATCCAGGCTCCACATTCAAGCCTCTGAACCCAGTGAAAAGCAATAAGAACAAGAAGAGGACCAGAAGAACCACTATCATGGGTATTCCCCAGCAAGTCCAGAGAGAGCTCGGTACGTCACCAACAACAACTTTACAAGTCTGTAAACAAACCACAACAACATCTTTACAAGTCTGTAAACAAACCACAACAACATATGAGTCTGTAAATAAACCACAAAATCAACATTACAAGTCTGTAAACAAACCACAGCACCAACATTACAAGTCTGTAAACAAACCACAAAACCATACAAGTCTGTAAACAAGCCACAACACCAACTGTACAAGTCTGAAAATAAACCACAGCACCAATGCCACAATACTAAAAATAGACAACAAACAACAACAAAATGACAACAGCATCTTTAGAGGCCTGAAAACAAAAAAAACAAAAAAAACAAAAACAAAAAAACACCAACTTTGCAGAATTAAAAACAAATAACAGCACCTTACAATAAATGACAGAACATTGTATGTTTGGTTGTATTGACATTTAATGAATTTTCGTTCCAGCTCTGCATAGAACCTCTACATTCCAGCAGATTGCTTCTACTCAACCTCCTAATGGTGATGGCCAATCAGGTGTTGTCATCATCCCTACCATTGATGGAGACACTCCAGTTGCCAATCAGGAGGGAGCAAGGGTACACCTCTCAGATCTGGAGGTGAGGTTTTCACAAATAAGATTCTTTCATTTTACAACACAACACAGTTTAATTTTGTGTGGCATGCAAACGTGCATAAGCAACAGCATATCTACATGTTGATTATTAACATGGAAGATGTACTGTATATCCCGTTTTTCCCCATCTGCATAAGTGACTTTCTTCAAATTGTACTCCCTCTCATTCCCATTTCTTTCCCCTCTCTCCTGTTAAGCAGGCGTCCAGAGAAGAGCAGCTGCTGAGGCAGCATCTCCAGGCTGTATACCAAGAGGAGCAGGCCTTAAGCCACCAGGGGCTGGGCTCCCGTCTCTCCCCCACCTCCAGCAAGAGACCTAAGTCTCTAGCTGTTCCTGGCATGACCACCTGCTCCTCTTTAGTGTTCGCCTTCCTCCAGGAGTCACAGGTCAGAACAGGATTAGAGAGCTTTAATTAGGTTGTAAATTCAAACTGAATTGCTCTTATGCAACTTCAAGTTGCAGATATACTGTAACTTAGCTCCTTTCACTTGTGTTTCTTTTTTTTTATTTGCCAGTATGAACTTGATAATTATGGCTTAAGCACTCCTGACTGTTCTAATTTTCTTCGTATTCCAGGGTCCGGTGATGTCCATCTCCCCTCAGGCCACCTATTTGTCTAAGATCATCCCCAACGCTGTCCTGCCTGCCTCTGTTGACGTCATCCAGATTGACCGCAGCAGCAGTCGGACTCGTGCAAGCAACGGCAGCCATGGTGGAAGTGTTCGCACCGTAAGCAAAAGCAGCTTGGCATCCGGGGACTCATCAGCCAGTCCTGCATCATCGAGAAGATCAGATGGAGATGGTTCCCATGCTGACAGTTCTCACAACAACTCCACGGCAATGCCCACAACAGCCTCAGGCTCCAACTGGAGCCAATCGCAGTCCTCTGAGACCATTATTTCAAGCACCTCTGCCATCTCCTCTAAGGGGAGTAAAAATATCAGTAACCCACAGACAGTAAGTCTCGCTGGGCAGGAAAGTCAACCAAAGCAGCCTGTTGAGGACCAGGACCATGTGAGCCTCCAGAGCTCAGTAAGCTGGGCTA
Source organism: Parasudis fraserbrunneri (assembly GCA_900302295.1). Taxonomy (NCBI): domain Eukaryota; kingdom Metazoa; phylum Chordata; class Actinopteri; order Aulopiformes; family Chlorophthalmidae; genus Parasudis; species Parasudis fraserbrunneri. Next base: position 22,294 of record OMKL01093798.1, on the reverse strand, counting down.
GTGGCCCAAGCCCTGGTAATGGCCAGAGGCCTGAATCTGGTATATCTGGGTCAATCAGTGCTGGGGAGATGGGCAGTGTTGGACAGGAGAGTAAAAGGAGTAGCCAGTCCTTTACGCGCAGCCTGTCCGTCATGAAGAATAAGCAACCCCCAGCACCTCCAAGGAGAACCAATTCTCTGCATAATAATAAGATGATAAGAGGGCACACCAGAGAACTGGTGGATATCAAAGACCTCAATGACTCTGAGTTTGGAGAGGTGGAATCATCTACAGATAATAGTTTATCAAAGGAGGAAATTTGCACCAAGCCTCCAGCGCCTATATCTAACTCTGCTGAGTCTGCCATTCCAGATGATTCCAGATCTTCAGCCTCGTCTGGTGCTCTCAGCTCCTCACAGGCCTCTTCTGGAGGGGCTGGAGGATCACGAGAGTCCCAGTCAGAGTCCAGCAGCTCTTCCCCACAGAAAACTCCCACAGAGGGGGGTAAATTTGAAAGGACCATGTCCCCTTCCAGCGGCTACTCCAGTCAGAGTGGTACGCCAACCCTGTCCCCCAAAGGGATTTCCCCCACCTCTCCCATCAAGCAGAAGAAGAAACCGGTCAAACCGGAGAGATCTGGCTCTCGGGCCTCATCCTCGGCCGCCTCTGCTTCCTCCTCCCTTACCTCTCTATCGTCTTCCACTTCTGAAACTGTCAATCAAGAGACCCCAGCCAATAGTCCTACCCCACCTCAACAGGGATCTCCGCCCCCTGTTGCTGCCATGACAGAGAAGGCCACATCAGTGAACTATTTTCCTTCACCTTCAATGGCGATCAGAGACCTGTTCAACATTCCGCCACCTCCCAAGGTCAAAGCACCCTGTCCACCTCCTCCTGAAACATGGGCTAACAACAGATGTACCGTGGAGCTCCTCTGTGGGCCTTGTCCTAATGTCAACAGACTGAACCAACTACAAAATGCAGAGCAGTTGAGGGACAACACGGGAAGAAAGATGGGAGCTCAGACTGTAACCAGCAGCGAGTCTCCAAGATTGGCTGAAAAAGAGACAACAGTAGAGGAAGCTGTCTTCCCGCTGCTAGAAAGCAAAGAGAGAGTCTTGCAAGACAAGCCAGAGACATTGTTAGAGACAGTTCCTGAGTGTGTTGGTCAAGAAACTGAAGACATGGAAAGTCCAAGCACAGAACAAGTAAGTCTGGCAATGCCAGAGCAGGAAGAGGTAAGTGTAGAAGTTCAGAGACAAGAGAAGAATATTGTCTCAGTGGTCAAAGACAAAGAGACCCAAGGGACAATGCCAAAGAAAGAGCCCCCGCCAGTGATGAAAAAACCCACGCTAACATTACACAGAGAAGACTCAGCGTTGGCAGAGAAGTCAGCAGAGGGACAACAACAGGCACAGCTTGGCAGTGTCACAATAGAAGTCCATTCTCCTGTGGAGTCTTCATCACAGACTGAGGTTAAGGTCTTAGTTGATAAGAGTGCGGTTGAGATGGACAGGTGTGAGGATACCATTGAAAACAGCCCAGATGGGGAACCAACCACAACCACACCACAGCCACCCATGCAGACACTTTCTGTAGACCTTCCCAAAGTTGATAAGATCTCACCGCCACCTTCCCCTCCCCCCGCCTACCATCCTACACCTCCTCCCTCCAGAAAGACACCTCCATCATCTGTATCTACCCCTCCATCTGAGGAAATCCATGGGGTTGAGGAGGAGATCGCCATTGTGGAGTCCTGCTGGCCACCTCCTCCACCTCCTTTAGAGGGGGACTCAGTCTTTGATGGAGTGGATGAAATGGACTTCCCTCCTCCGCCTCCTCCCTTCACACCTGACAGCCTACCAGATGTGGTAGACAGTTGTATCACAGAGCTGGATGTTACAGACAGGCCCATTGTGGCTCCAGAGGAGGTTCATGTGACAATGATGGATGCAACTGGTGCTGGGAAAACTTTGAATGGAGAAAATGCAGATTTTCCCTCCACTATGGCTCATACTGTGGTGGAAGAGTCAAGAACAGACGAAGTTGTTCAAAGTAATAAATCCAACACTGCTGATCAAGACACGTCTGACATTGCGTCACAGGAAGCTTCATCCCTGCCAGAGGGTGTTCCACCTCCACCAATGGAGGCCCCACCTCCACCAATGGAGGCCCCTCCTCCACCACCTGTGACATCAGCAGATATGCCACTGTCAAACTCTGCCCTTCTGCCCCCCAGCAGTGTCCCCCTGCCTCCCCCTCTGCAAAGTGAAGATCCTACTCTCCCTGAGCCCCCTGTAAGTGCCCCACTTCCACCTCCTATCACTGTTCCATTAGCACCCGTTCTACCAACCGAGAATCAGTCTCCTGGTGTGAATTTCAGAAGGCAGCCCAGTCTGGCGAACCGAGACACCAGAAGCAAGGAGATCCTGTCCCGACACAAAAGTGCATCCATTCCCAAAGAGGATGCTAATATACCCCTTGTCACCCCCTCCCTGCTTCAGATGGTTCGTCTGAGATCAGTCAATGTGGGTGAAGATCAGATAAAAGCCCCTTCAGAGGACATTAACCAGCCATCTAGTGGCAGCCCTCCAGCTCAGGAGAACTGCCCAATCTCAACCCCAGGATCTCAACACGTCCCACAAAAACCCATCCGTAAGTCCCTGTCACTAAAGTCCCCACCTCCGACTCTGAAAACATCTTCTGTGACAATGAATGCCCCTTCCATGCGCTTACAGGAGGCCATCCGTATGAAAACTGCGGCCATGTCTTCAAAAGACAGCCTCCCAGCCCGCCTGGGCATGAGATCATCCATCTCATCCAGCAACAACAGCATTAGTGAACCAGGACTTCTACCCCCTAAGTCACCTGAAGGGAGTGACGTGCACAAGACCCCAGCCTCTACCGCCAGCTTTATCTTCTCAAGGAGCACAAAAAAGGTTGTCATAGAAACACCTGTGGCTTCCTCCCCTGAAGCTCAGGCAAGTCTTAAGCAAAGTTTGGCAGCTGAGCTCATGCAGATTTCTGACCAATCAAAGGCCACCGCTTTCTCCAACGGTGGGGTGAAGCCTGATAAAGTTCCACCACCTGTTGCGAAGAAACCAGCCCAGGGAAGCAGCAACGCTTCACAGAAGCTTCCTGTTTGTTCTGCAAAGATGGAGGTGGGAAAAGAAGCTAATGGAACAGTAACAAGTAAGAGCATCAATACTATCTGTAACGTAATTGATTTTAGTGTGATTGTGTGCCAAATTGAATAGTTTAATTAATTGATAAGTCCTGCAAAGGCCTTGCCTTACAAAGTCATGTAAGATGGATGTTTTCCTTTATCAGTAGGTCTCAGCTATTCGATTTATTGCTGAATGTGTAAACCCACAAACACCAGGGCTGATTCAGTGTTACAGTAGATCAATAGCAATAAGGCCTTAGTCTTGTCATGGAAAGGCAGAATGCAAATTCCAGCATTACCATGATTTTGACTGGCTAAGCAATTTAGCATTGCTTAGAAGTAGCTTGTCTTGTTCTCCATACTAACGAGAGAACAACACACACACATACAGTATCCTCCCCCAGACACACACACACACACACATATGCAAACCCTACACGTACACATGCCTTTCAGTAGTAAAATTCACTACCATGTGCATCAAGGTGCCTTAACTTAAAGCTCATGATCATGTCTCACCAATTGAATTAGGCTGAAGGACTGAATGCTATGAATGTCTGTCAGTGTGACTGTATTCTGTTCATACCATCACCTCTAACCTCTCCTGGTCTTTCGCCTTCTAGGTACAACAGTGACATCAGATACAATTGAAACACTATTTTGAAAAAGACATTTACATGGACTAAGCACGGACTGGCTTCATGCCAGAGGAACAAAGCAAGGACTACAAGCAAGTAATAAAGAAATAACAGGAGACAAGGAGTAAAAACAACATTGAAAGACATTTAACTCATCTATCTTTGAGTGTTTTTGCGTGCAAAGTCTTCTCTAAAAGCCTTAGCCTGTAATGGCCTTCCTTCATATTTATGCAAAAAAAGAAAAAATGTGTTGGTCCCAATTTCTTATGATAGCTTTATTCTGGAGTATTTTTCTAAACTAGAGTTTCTTTCTGCTATTACTAAGGCCCCTCAGGATGAAATGGTGTATTGCAGCTGGATATTGTAAATATTTTTGCTTGAGAGAGAGCGCCTCCTAGAGGTTGAATTAGGTAGTGGTCACTGCAGCTCAGAGAGGAAAGCAATTCTGTAAAGAAGTCTATCTTCTGTTAAGATTTTCATCTAAAAAGCCTTTTTTTCTTTTGTAATGTAATATATTATTCTCAAGATCATTTGGACTCATGCAGTTTAAGTCACAAAAGGCTGACAATGGCATACACAAGCAGCAGCATCATCAAATGAGAAACTCAGCTGATTATATGCTGTTATTTGCTTATTGGCTAAAGGAATCTTTCACATAACCTACTGTTAAAATTAAGCTTTTTATAGATGGGTCTAGGATAACATTTGAGAAAAAGGGATGGTGCGCATTCACAGCAACAAAAGAGAGAATTTCAGTCCATTGTAAAGAAAAAGAAGCACTTTGTAAAACTACAATAGATAAGCTGTTAAGTTTTAGACCCTGAGTGTCAGTGAAAACAACGGTAGAAACTTAGGTTAGCTGCTTCTACACACAATCTGCACAATCTGTTTCTTAGGCGTAGCAGAGGTCAGCCAAATTATTAACATGAAATGAAATGTTTTCAGCAATACCTTATACTACCGGCATCAGATTTATTTATGTTTGGTTGTTTTCACTGTGAGCATTGTCTGTCACTTTTCCTTACCAAATATAGAATATTTGTGAAAGGTTTCCAATGATTAAGTATTTTCTTTTGATAACCACTCTTAGGGCTGAGGATATTAAGGTTAGCCCTAGATGATTGATACACTGGAGTACGCTTAGTATGAGGTCAAGTTTCCTTTCAAGAAATGTTATTGTAATCTTCCTCCCTCAGTGATCTTCCTCTTCATACATTCAACTTTTTCCCTGAAGCCTTTTTGGTAGAAAGTCTAGCTTGTCACTCTTTGCACAAAATGCCCTAAACTCACCAAGTTATTGGTCTATTAATTATTTTGACTCTCCATGGCAAGCCATGAAAAAGTAAACATTTTGATGATTTAAAAAAGTTAAGAATTGTGTACAGTTATTACTTCTATAAATAAAAGTATTAAAAATGCAGTTTCCTTGCATCTGTTCTTCACTGGTGTGGCAAAGATAGACACCCATTTGCTGTCTTTCATTGTTTCACATGCCACTGATACTGTACAGATCTTATCATGACCAACAGGGCTCGGGAAGTTAAGACGGTTGCTACGGATACTGGTCATCTTTGGAGGATCACTTACATCAATTTGCATTGAGAAATCGCTAAAACGCACAAAAAAAATATGCCTGTCAACACAGTCAGTGGGAGTGATCCTCTTCAAATGGCGGCTTGCCCCAGAAATGTGACACTAGCTTCCCAAGCCCTATAACAAATACAGTACCACTGCCTCTATTCACTTGTTCACTCGTTCATCCAACATCTGGTGCCAAACTTCAGAAGGAAATGAGGGGAAAGGACGTGATCACAGAAGTCAACCAGCGTTTATTTCATTTACAGATGATGCAGTATTATTGATCATGTGACACAAAAGACAGCTCAAGTCCAGATATTGATTTCTGTACATGAGTGCCCAATGCCGCCACCCCATATAGAGATATAATACAGGCCAGAATCATTTTTTTATATACATTTAAGATCTCAAGGCCACCAATAAAACCGTTGTCATGAATTAAGACTGGCAGGTTGGTCACTGACCCAACATTTACCAATAACACCAGTGTGATTTTGATACCAAGAAAAGTATGAATTCCTTTGTAACATGAGAGTAATACCTTGCCTACTGCTTCCGTCAAGAGATCATTCCTACATTCATCTGTGCAACAGATGATTAAAGCAGTTTTACAAAAAAAGGCTATTTCAATATTTCTACACTCTTGACATGTACTTTAGTCTCCAGATCTCAGTGAGTTGAACAAAACACAATGTGAACAGATAGCGGGTCCCATGACAATACAATTACAGAGCCAAAATGAAGATACAGCAGTTGCTGCCAGAATTAAAGTTCATTTTCTCGGTACAAACCAAAGCAAGCAGTGTTATACTTCAGTCCTACATGGTAAAGATCAACGACATCACTGTCCAGTCGAGCGGCTGCCATTAGCGTCCAAATCTTGCTCCATCTCACTCCTAATCAAGGCGATGAAGATTGAGAGTTACTGTAACCATGGTGATGAGTGCGTTCTTGCTGTGAGGCAGCTGGTGGGAGCAGCCTCAACAGCGAGGGTGATGTGTGTGTGTGTGTGTGTGTATATTTAACTAATGTTGCCTCCTTTCAATGTTTTGCATGTGATCTGTCCTAGTTTGGTCATCAAATGCCTTTCTTTCCACTGGGCCACACACTCCTCCGACACCTTCAGGTCCACCTAGGCGGAGAAACGAATACATTCAATTATGTTTTCACAGCACACAATTGTTCCTATGTGCATGTAGACACCAGTTCCTTATTATGCATGTGGTATGGACGCAAAGGTTTATTTCTACCTGTTGTACAGTTGCAGTTGACATCAGACTTTTTTCTTTTTTTTTTTACAGATTTTAATTTACTGGTTTGACAGAGACGTACCTGTAGCTTCTCCCACACCTTCTTCTTTGGGTTGAGTTTGTCATCTGGTTTGCCCGCCTCATATCCTTCTATAAAGACCCGTTCCCCTGGTGATGACCCCTCTGGGGGATCAAGAGGCTCCACCCTCCTGGGCTCCCCTTCTCTAGAAACCAGCCAATCAGAGAAGAGGGGGAAAAAAGAATCAAAATGATGAATGATCTGTCAGGTAGATTGTGTGTGTGTGTGTGTGTGTGTGTGTGTGTGTGTGTGTGTGTGTGTGTGTGTGTGTGTGTGTGTGAAGAAAAAAAACACTCACACAGAGGCACATAGCAACATGGCTTGAGACTCGATCCCTCTCATCTTCTGGGGTTTCAGGTTGCATAGCAACAGCACCATTCTGTCCTGCAAGTCCTCTTGGGAAACGTAGGCCACAAGCCCGCTGACTACCGTCCTTGGCTCTGCCTCTCCCACGTCTATCTTCTCTAGGTAAAGTGAATCAGCATCAGGATGCTGGGGGGATTGCAGAAGCCAATGAGAAGTTACAGAACAATGTCATGATACAGAAGGATACAATACAATACAAGACAATTGTACTATCCATACGAAATGGACAATTGTCTTTGGCAAATTTGGTATCACAAATTTAGCATCACAATCTCTTCTGACAGAGGGGCCATTGTATTGGAGTGACGGCAGACACCTCCAAAGCAAATATCTCCAGAACTAGGCAAATCACACTGAAGCTATCGGGATGGATAGATAGCACTCCGGGTAAGGGGGAAAATATGTTTTTCTTTTTAATTTTGGGTGAACTGCCCCTTTAACATTCATATCACAAGTAACCTCAGCAACCAGCATTTCCCTTTTACCTTCTCCACACTGATGATCTTGCCCACCCTGATGTCCAGTCTGGAGGGGGCCAGCTCATCCTCCTCTCCTCCTCCTCCGCCACCTGCTGCTTTAGCACCCTTGCCTGCTGCCTCTGAGGACAACACACACACACACACACACACACACAGTGTGAGATTGTAATTAAAGGGATAGTTTTGATTTTTGGAACCCTAGCTCTATTTGCTACTTACCAGTAATGTTATTGATCGGTAGAGTCCTTTCTCAGCACAATCCATGTTGTTCCTCATACTAGCTCCGGCTAGTTAGCAACTAAAGACAACTGAAATCTACTCCACAGTGTACACAAAGTAGATTTCAGCTGTCTTCAGTCAGCTGATACAGACAGGAGCTTGACTCCATTGACTTTGCAGCTAACTATCCGGTGCTAGTATGAGGAACAGCAGGGATTGTGCTGAGAAAGGACTTTACCGATCAACAACATCATTGGTGAAAAGCAAACAGGGCTAAGGTTCCGAAGATCAGAACTATCCCTTTATGCTCTACGCACTAGCTAGTTGAAATCAACAGTGCATACGTAATTTGAGGAAGTGTAAACAACTTTTGGAGACACTTGTCATTAAAACCATCATTGTATGATTGCTTGGAAATAAACATACTGATCTCTCAAACAATTCTGTTTTGATACATTTGGATACATACAACTTGGGTACATTATAGCCCATATCATCCTCATTTTCGCATTCCTCAGAAAACGGAAAAAAATCTATTATTTAGATGGTTGCACTGTAGTGCAATACACTAGTCTATGTTGGCTAAACCTAAATTAACTTTGCATTAAGCTAGCTAAGGCAATTTTTTTCAACATATCAAAGCAATGAAAACAGAACATTGATGGCTATATCAAGCAATTACAAGAGTGTCCAAAAAATGTCACATTTCATCAAATTACATAATCATGTTCATCGCTTATTGATATGACACTGACTGTTCTTCGAGGGGTCAGGGTAGGCGGAGTTGGTGAGTTTGCGGAGCTCAGGCGACTCAAACTTCTTTCTGATTGGGTCCAGCAGTTTGTTTAGCGCCGCCTCCACTGAGGCCTTCAGGTCTCCTGGGTGGACCAGCTAAAAAGGTCAGAGGTCATCAGAGGTCAGGTCAGAGTATGATGGGATATAGGGACGTTTTGGCAGTTAAACATCTCTATGTTATCCGAGGTGCAGGGTTGCATGTTATTTAAATGAAACCAGATAAGGTCATACTGTACCTCTTCTGCAAAGTCCTTCTCCACCTCCTCAAATACAGTGTAGACTTTGTCTCCACCCCACTTGGGGTCTCTTTTGATGCTGAACTCTGAAACATAATGACATCGGATATGATCATCATTTAGCCTCTGTCTACAGGGTAAAGACAGAAGATGAAGAGAAAAGGGAAGGAGGAGGAGAGGAGTTCTCATTCCAAATCAAGAATGAAAATCCCCTCATTCCAAACCTCCAAAACCTTCCAAAACTCTGTCCCCTCGATATCTCAATACTCTATCTCTCTGGATCACTTGTTTCCTATGTTATTGTATGTTCCATTTCAGCATGTTTGCAAATGCTCATGGAGATCAGTTTGAACTGTAACTGCCATGCGAGCACTCAGCACACGTACCTCCTATGAGAGGGAAGAGGACATGTTTGACGAAAGAGAGAACTCCATTGTTCTGGATGTTGCCTGGCTCACAGAATGCCTTCTTCAGCTTCTTCTTCACGTCCTCCTTCCTGTCCAGCAAGTCAATCTTTGATTCCTGCAGACAGGGGGGAAAAAGCAGACAGATAGCGAGCACATTTACAGGCACATAACATAATATTAATGTTACAATTTTAATCAGGACAGCTGAGTATTCTATCTTGAGTTGGTGTGTGTACACGTCATATCCCATTTACTGTACGACAAATTTGCTTGACGTCACAACAATGTCACATACTTCCGGGTGGATAACTCCAAAGTTATTGTGCTGCCCACCTTACAAACAAGGGTTGGGGTTAGAGTTAGCTGGAAAATCGTTTAACTTTACTGAGATTTTGTGAGTTACAGTTTAATGTTTGCTGAGTGATTTGTAGGTTACGCTTCCATATAACCCGTTTAATCTGGCACCGTTATTGATGATAGGCTAATTCATCGTCATGCTTAAATGAAGTATTGCAACCCCAAACAGCACTGTTTTTGGACATTTTGTGCATCAAGTTGGCTAGCTTGCAGCTAAAACGTGTGCTTTGAGTTTCTAAGCTTGCCCACGTGTTACCATGGTAACTCACTTCTTCTGAGGAGCTCATCTTGGCCCCCGTCAGTCCTGGAACCATGGGGTTCATCAGATGACAGCGCTTGGCGTAGCCTAGAGAAGGCAAGTACTGAGGACACAAAAAACAGTTCACAGAAATTAGTGTGTTAGCACTAAATATCAAGTACATCTGAACTAGAGTTGAAGGAGTAATAGAGCATTGAAAGATGAGAGAGGGAGTGCTGCTGTCAAGTGACAACCCTGTATCTTTAAACTGTCAACTTTACAGAAACGGAGGAAAATGTACTGATTTCTCCACTGACACTCATTTATGTTTTAACTATTGGTTGTTTTCTGAGTGGGATTCGCGGGGTCCAGGGGTCATGAAGCGCACTGCATTAAACCCATGGAAGCTTTCAATTCAATGGGTGAAAACAAAAGAAAAAAACACCAAAACGGGAGTTAGTGGGTTTTCCCACAAAAACAACAACAACAACAACAGCAAAGTGTAAAGAGAGAAAAGTGGAGGGGGTGGAGGGAAGGAGGGAAGGGTATGTGAGAGAGGAGGATGGTGAGCAGTGGCACCTTCTCTGCCAAAGTGAAGATCTTCCTCTGGTCAACTCCTCCAAACTGGGCGTCCACCTTAAGATACTCCTCGTCCAGAGCCTGTGGGGGAGACACAAGAGGCACGGCTGGGGTAGCCTCC
>OMKL01093644.1:0-11756 GCA_900302295.1 Parasudis fraserbrunneri | reverse complement strand
CATGTGAACGCGATAACTCGAATAGCTTTCATTAAAATATTAAAACATTTGCTGTGCACATTCATTACCCCTAGAGGAAGATGCCTACTGATTATGGTGACCCCATCACCTTTCCTCTAGCGCCACTATCAGGCCAAATATTCATTTTTCACATTAGTGTATCTAACAGCTTTCATCCAAATCTTTTCAGATTTGCGGTGCACATTCATGACCCAATAGGAAGGATCCTATTGATTTTGGTGACCCCATGACCCCTTTCCCCAAGCGCCACAATCAGGCCAAATATTCAGTACTCAAATTAGCGTATCTCTTGATCCGATTTCCACCAAACATGACAAATTTATTTGCCTTACCATAGCAAGGAGGCCTGTGAAGTTCTGAGTCATCTTGCCTCATGGTGGCACAATTCTCATAAAACTAAAAATATTAACTATTCCTCAACAGCTCGAATTAGGGGCATGGTTACAAAAGGTGGACTGAGAATTCGGGCTGTTAAGGGATATACCCCCTGTCAGCCACCGACAGCTCATGTCTAGTTTATAATGCATCAAGGGCATTTGTAAAGATTTTGCGTTATAAGATAATGCATTCATAACTCGCTATAAAGCAGTCATAATGCTTTTGAAAATGGTTTTAAACATAAATAATATCTCATGTATCTCATTATGCATTATACCAGTACACATAAAACATAAAATATTGTTAATGATCTTATGGGGTGAAGTAATATGATAGTTCATAATACTGACATTTTCACTTTACTTAAAGGTAAATGCCACCCACACGTTCTTCCTGTGCCCCAGGACAGTTCAGTCCATATTTGTGAACATGCACCACTCTTTTCTAAAGCTAGAAATCAGAGAGAACCCTCCAATTGGTGGTGTCACTGGGGCTAAAAAACCTGGGGTTAAAAAACCTGGGGTGTAAAACCTGGGGCTGCTCCACAGACAATGAACGCGATGCGGGAACGAGATTTATGAGGCCATAAAATGTTTGTGTGAGCTCTTACACATAAATGAGGTTTTAATTCTGGTTCAGAACTTCTAGCTAGGCTAAAATATAAACCTCATTTGCGTATAAGAGCATACAATACACAAACATTTTATGGGATTCCCCTTTAAAGCACAGCTTACAGTGTAGTACCCTACAATAGAATACAAGTCTCAGAACATCAGTTGAGATTCAGGTGTCATAACCCACAAATATATTATGTCACGATGAAGCCTGCTAGAAAAAAAAAAAACATTATCACCTTTACTATTGAAAATGTAAAAAAATAAAAAGACAATGATAAATCTTAAAAATAGACAGATACTGTAGTTTTCATATAAATCACAAGTCCAGGCAAAACATTGCTCTGCAGATAGTGTATCATTATTAGGTATTATAAGCAGAAATAATGTCTGTGGTATTATCAGCTGTCATGTGATTTGACTTTGTCTTTATAAAATTGTTATGTGTTATCATGACATATCAGCTGTGTGAATATAATCATGTTCATTAAGAATCTTGACAGCTTTATAGCTGTATGTAACTTAATAAATATATTAATGTCCTTATAATGCATCAGAAATGTGGTCTTCATGGGAGACATGATCACATTTATTAGTACAAAACTCATTAATGTCATCATTATTATTTATTTATTTCAGAGTATTTTTTTATAAATACTAGGATTGGAAAAAAAGAAAAGAAAAAGAAACTCCAAAGAGCAATTTCCCGCTTAAAACATTCCAGTTAATGATGTTGGAATATGTGACAACTGCTGTATTCAGAAATACAGCAGCCTATCAAACAAATCAAAATGGATAAAAGGGAAAGAAAATAACAAAAAAAATAACTGGCAGTCTGTCATGCAAGTGATTCATTTTCTTTCCTTGTTTAAATCATTCTGTCTCCCTTTCTCTCCCCCTCTCTTTCTCTGCAACTATTATGTGATATTGCCTCATGCACTTGAAGGGCCTGACTGCTAAGAGAGATATGGAGCAGTTTCACACACCCCTTCCTGCTGGTAGTGGAGGAGATTCTGTGTTCCCCTGACTGCGAGACCCTGATATCACCACATTCAGCCCCTAGTTTCACAACTCATTGTAGTGCAAGCAAGCAGGCTATCAGGGGAGTTTGTAGCAGTGAATTAAGAGATGGCAAAGTGACATGCAGATCAGCAGTATCTTCCTTCCACAATTCCATCATCTTAAAATTACACGACACAAGTACCAACACAATGGTATTTGATGATAATCAAATGTTTATCTTTCAGTTACATTAGAAAATACAATGGGAGGTTGGGATTTGATTAGATTAAAAGTTACCTGTCTGTATAAGAACACTTTCCCACACAATTTTCAGCAGAATATGGTAGCAGTCAAAAATATAGAGCAAAGAACTAATTTTGGTTATCTCTATCAGCAAGTACTCACAACAAAATACTTGTACTTGGTCAACAAAAAGTGGTATCGGTGCACCTCTAATGGATACCACAAAATACTATGGGGGAAAAAAAGGATTGGATGTTGCAGTGATGCCCGAGTCCACTGGCATAACGTTGCTCACCTGTCAATCAAATGTCTTACTGTCTTGATGTGCTGCCTTCCAGTGGTGCAGACTAGGAACTGACTTTGCCTGCAATGCAGCCAGACAGACAGTTGGGTGTCAGACAGTATGGGGGGGCAGGGCAATGAATGGAAGGGGAGGGGCAGGTTTTGTTTTCTTCTAGATATCTCTATTTCTCCTTCTCTCCAGTTCTCTGCTTTTCTACTTATAGGTGTTTTTATCTATCTTTAACACAGTTCCAACAATAAGCATTGGTGGGACAGTTTGCAGTGAAACGCTGAAATAATGACTGTTGTACAATGGTTAACAGCATGCATTGAAAAACAGTCAGAAGCCGGAAAGTGAATGATACTACATAACTGGTTTATTTGGCTGCAATTTACCTGATGTATTAATTTCCTGACATTGACATCGATCGTTCAAGAGGACCTGAATTTCAGACACAAATTTCAAAATAAAATTCCCGTGAAGTCGTACCGTTACCCAACAACAATTTATTGTTGTAGTCAACAGGTGATTGTTTGTTCGCAAATACAGCTGAGAGAAAAGAAAGAGAAAAGCCAGTGAATGTATTGTTTCTCAGAGCATGAACAGAAACAGAAACCTGAGGATGAGTCATATTGGCGGGTAAAGCTCAGTAAATATTGGCAGTTGATGAGACTAAAAAAGTCAACTCAGTAAATTGACACGTTGGAGATCTTGAAGCCATGCAGTTAACAGAATATTGCCTTCATCAAATAACAATCGCACATGCTTTTCCAAAATCAGACATGCATTGGGTACTTCAGAGGGGTAAAGAAGTGTAAATACTAAATATTTTAGCAATACAAATTTCTCAATGCTTTGCGGCATTTGATAATGAACATCTCTAGAGCATTTTAAAATAATTTCCCAGCAATCCCTCAATTCAGTTGATTGTTCAAAGCAAATGATACATAAATGAATAGAATAGAATAAAATTAAAAATAAAATAATAATCTAATATTATAGCATGGATCTGCCTTGATGCTGCCAATGCGTGTCACAAAACCACAAGCAAAATTCAATCACTACTACTAATTCAAAAAAACATTCTGTAAACAGTCAATCATTGCAAACTCAAACTCAGTCATCGCAAGGCTGTGAGTGCAGTTCAGATCAGAATATCACAGTGGTCACGGACAAGTTCAGGTTCTTCTTTCCTCTAAAAGCCACCACACTAAGGCCTGTAATATATAGTCACCCATTAGGAAACATTTTTTTTTGGAAAGGTACGCTTTTTGTTGTATTATCCTTTTGGAACAATAGTAAAGCAATTCTCTTTTTTAATTAATTTTTAGAAAAGAACTACCAAAATCATGCAACTACCATTATTTTTGTGAAACAAAACAAAACGGTGCTCTTGATTCTTTAGTGCTGGTTGGTGGTGAGGTCAGCTCAGGCGGTTTTTAGGCACTGCCATCCTGTTTCAGGCGCTGACTGCGAGCCTTGTAGACCTCGATCAGTAAATCTTTGACGTATTGGATCTCTCGCTCCACTGACTCCGCCTTGTCACGCAGCTCCCGGTTTTGTCCCTCCAGACCATGAAGCTCCTCTTCCAGTGAGTCTAGCTCCGCCCTCTTACGCAGTCTGTACCTGCAATAGGACAGAATGCAGGTGTATTGGTTTATAGTTTGCTGCTTTGCATTTACATTACAGTACAGTGCGTGATGGTGTGGGAGTTTGGGGGGTGGGGTGGACTCCAACTTGAAGCAAGTAATTTGAGTACTCATATAGTAGAATCCCTTAAAGACTCTTCCCAAATTGATAACATCAGAACAGGCTGCGTGGTGTTTGATTTCATTATTGCAGAATATTGATTGATGTGCTTAAATTAAGATTTTCTTTTTCTTTTTTCATCCTCGTGATTCCACTATTGCAGCACTTTGAACTCGGCATCATTGAAAATGAGGGCCCATCCTCAATGGACTCCCGAGTGTAAATAAAGGTTAATGATGATGACTTTAAAAAACAAATCAATCTCACGCATGCGCACACCCACACACACACACTCACATACCCACGCACACCCACACACACAACACAAAACTACAGACAGATGTACAGGGATGTTTAGGTGGGGCTTGATTTGGCAGTTAACATGGGACTTTCCCCAGCTCCACAGGACATCACATTTCAGCCACTGGGTGGGCTTTTCAAAACCAATTCACTATTAACAGGGCTTCTCTCTAAATATAGACATCTATCTATATCTTCTGTTACAAACTTGCCAAGTAAAACTCAAGTGTCTCAATTATTTCTGAATAAACAGCGACTATCTCTTTTAAAATTACAGTTAAAATCTTTAGGAATTAAGTTTAGGTATCATTAATTTACGTATGAAGTGTAAAAAATATCGAAGTGGTGGAAATCCTGGATGGTTTGATTTAAGATGGTGTGCATTGTTATTCGTCTCAATATAACAAGAAATTAACCGGATGGGTTATGTAATAACTTTCCTTAGGTGTGCTTGTAAGCATTTTATAGAGTATATTCTGCTAAAAACAAAATATATCAATGTCAATAAACAACAACTTCTGACTGGCCATGAGGACAGTCAATAGCTGTTTACAAGAGAAAAACCTTGGAATGTGGAGAGAAAGAGAGAGAGAGAGAGAGACAATCAGTACCTGTGAGCAGCTGTCTTGTTCTGGTCTCTCTTCTTCTGCTTCCTCTCTCCAGTGTTGGCCTCTAGAGGAGGCACCCCCACCAGACCTGCTTTGAGGGAGCAGTGTTCATCCTTTAGCCTCTGGACTGGGCGGTGGATGGAGGCGCCCACCAGCGGCCCCTCACTCTCCCCTCTGGACAGACATTCGTAGCTTTGGTCTGCAAGGCATTCTGGATAGAGGTAGTGGCCATGTTGGGGCTCTACAGCTTGTGCTTGTGAGGGCTGATCTAGGTCACCTATAAAGCTATGGTAAGGCTCTGTGCTCGCCATGGACTGGTGGAAGTAGCTGTCACTGGCTACCATTGTCTCTTGGGCAACAGCTCCAGAGAGTCCTGCATCTTTGCTGCAGTGCAGAACCTCCAGCCCTGCACCGTCATAACTTCCATTGACCTTCGCATTGTGCATCAACTGTCCTTCTCGCTTGTGGTGGCTGTCATACGAGCCACTGAGACAAAAACCTCTAGCCATCTCTTCGCTGCAAAACATTCCTTCTGTAAAACAGTAACTCTCCTCCTCCTTCAACGATAAAGCACATTCTCTGACCTTCTTTACACTACCAAGGCTATTCTTACCAACTGTCTTCAACGTAGAATAGTGGTTCACAGACAACTCTGTGCTTCCTGAGTAACCTCCTCTGGAACCCCACGTATCAAGTCCAACTTCCTCGCCAACTTTCACAGCATCACTAATTATTCTTCGTCCATTGTTGTGGTGGTAGCGGTGATGATAGTTGTATGGGGCAGGTCGCGCGATTTTGGTTCTGCCGATGGGACCACCACAGAAGCTTGCCAGGTCCAGTTCCCCTGTTGCCAAGGTAACAACCACAGGGCTGGTTTCTGATTGGCTGGTCCCATATGAAGCATAGGGTAACTGGTAATAAGACTGGGTGCCCATGGCTTGGGCGCCTTTATCACATTTTGTGGATTTCTCCAATTTGGTTGTTGTTGATGTGGACTCGGAGCGGAAGTAGTCCTCCAGCTGAGCCAGTTCCTCCTGCAGAAGAGAGGTCATGACCTCCAGGTCCGAGGGCACCTTGACATCCTGTTCTAACGGTGAGGGTGGAAGGGACGAGCTCGGAGAAGACTCGGTCGTTGAAACAAATGAAGACAAATCAACTTTTTCCGTCATCCAATCCGTGTGACCATCACCTAAAAAAATAAAAATAAAAACACATCACATAAAAAATAAAAAACAAATCATTCAGATTATATATGGCAAGCTTAAAACACAAAATAATGATTCAGGGAAAAAAAGAAAAATAAATTTCTCTGATCGCGAAAGGTTTAGACGATAACTGTAAAAAGTAAAAAAGAAAAAAAAAGCTAACAATTTAGCGTCAATTATTAAGTAAAAAATATCCAAATACAACTAACCGATCATCTGAAAATGATTGAACAGCATCGTCTGCATTCGATAAATATCCACTAGCTGTACTCACTGTACGACATTAGCCCCGTGCTGCACTGCGGCTCCAACCTTGGAATGTGGAAAAATAAAAAAGCATCTTGCCGTAACTCACCAATTAAGTGCTGCCTCTCCGATGACTCCGCCCTCCTCTTGTGCCGTGATTGGCTGCGGCTAGCCTGTTGGGGAGAGGGAATGTTGAGGTCGCCCGTGGAAATGGGAGGAATTTTCCTGCGAAGGATCGATGCCGCCATCGTGTCTTCTGTTTCGGTCAAAATGTTGAAAAGCACAAACTGTGCAAGAGTTCGGGCGAAGCGTCACTATGGACAGAGTTGTTGACTGACCTGAGGACCTGTTGCGAAAAAGATAGGAAAAAATAAACAACATTTAAAAATTTTTAAGAATTTTTAAATTCTACTAGTACCCCATTTCAGCTTCCACAAACAATTAACATTTAAAAATGTATTAAAAATATAATGTAGGCTACATAGTGTTAAGTTTTCAAGATTTGTTGGGTCAACACATTCCAGAAGTCAACTGTCATCTGTCACTTCATACTTTAAAATTATTCAGAATTTCTGTTTTATAAGTATAATTATTATCTTATAACTCCAACCAATAATTTGAGATGTTTAGTGAGTAAATAACAATAAATCATAGGAGAAAAATAAACATAAAAACCATAGCAGTGATAACTGAAACTGTAAAAATAGCAAATGTAAAGACTTGAAGAATAGTCCATGTAAGTCTGTTAAAACATTATCATCCTGTATGATATCAGTTGTAAGTCAATGGAACAAAAATGTTCCACGTCAAAAAAAAGTTTGGTATTGTTACTTTAAAACAGCCAAATAAATGAATTAAATAAACAATAATCAGTGCAATAACCTTAAATAATAATTTTGACATTGTCTAACTTGATTCATGAACAAAATATCACATTGTCCACACAGGAAAAGATATTCAATAGTTCCTAATGTTCCCTAATGGAAAAGCAATTGCACTTACCCCATAATTTCTGAATAGCCTGGTTGCTTGTAAGTGCGTTGCAAATGCAAAGCACAAGGACTCTTATGATGAGGATAATCACACTTTAAAAAGCCATATTTTCCTTGGAACTCAAGGACTCTACACGAAGTGCTATTTAGACGAATAGAGTTGCAGACAGAAAGTTTTTAAATCCGCTACTTCTTCTGGAACTCCTAATGCCGGACCGTGTCACAGCAGACAAATTAATCCGCAGTTTACAGAGTTCACTTGTCCCATTACGTCATGAGCCCGGGGACTTTCCAATTATCCAGAGACAAGAACATGTTTTTGTAAATTCACAGGGCTACCACATGAAATTTAAATTGTGCCCTCTAAGTTCAAAACATTCACTTTAGTTGCTTCATACAAACGGTATATTCTAATCTTGAAAAAGGAGTTTACTAAAGTAGTTCTATTACCGAGTCACGTCAACTACAGTTTATAACGCGTGTCATTGCCTACCGGTGAAAAATATCCTTAAAAAAATCTGAAACGCAACTACTAACACTTGATTCGACAAACGATGTCAACATAGGTCTATAACGTACTACTTTCTGTAGAGGAAGGACACAGTCTTGCAGTTCGAAGGTGTAACTTTAGTTGCAGTCCTGTTGCATCAGATCCGCAGGGGATTCGCTGAATGCTGTAGCAGAGTGGCCACATCATTGGTTTATCTGGGGGAAGTTTTCTATTGGTCTGCAATCAATTGTCCAATGATTTTTAATTATCATAGGTCCAAAATGGAACTTTTGTGTATCGTAGGGAAATTGAGGTCAGTTGCTCCAATCTGCAATAGGCTACGTTCACCTTAAACTGCCTCTTGTGGAGCTGGTCCATATTATATAAGAGCTGGTCGCATCAGGCATGTGAACCAATGCCAGCAACCTCTGTTCCAGCAGCCTTGTGATATTGACATATCAGTAGATATATGTCAGTTTTAGTGGTACGCTGTAGTAATTCAAACAATTTATCAATTGAATGTTTAGAAAATAACTAATCAATAGACAGATTAATGGATTAAAAAGTTTTACAAAGAAACAACTAACTAAATAAATAGAGTGGCCATTGGGTCTAGGACTTAAAGGTGCACCACTATGCAATTCTGGTAAAGTAAAAATAAATAAATAAATAAATAATTATATTGTAGCCTAGGCCTATGTCTAAACAAACTGTTGTCAAAAGAAAATTGGCTCCCTGGAACACTGTTTGAAGCTGGAAAGCTACCTGAAAATTTACAATTTGACTGTTGTTACTTACAAAGGCAGGGCCTGCAATTTTGTTTTCAAACATATTCTACACATACATTTAGTTCACAGTGCCTCAAAAAAATGTGTTTTTATTTATGATTACGTAAGATAATTTTAAGAATTGCTAAGTGCACCTTTGATTCTGAGTACTACTCTCTCTCTCTCTCTCTCTCTCTCTCTCTCTCTGTGTGTGTGTGTGTGTGTGTGTGTGTGTGTGTGCGTGCGTGCGTGCGTGCGTGCGTGTGTGTGTGTGTGTGTGTGTGTGCACGCATGTGTGTCTGTGTCATTGTGTTTGTGTGTGTTTTATGGGCTTTTTCATCTGTACTTCTATATAGACAAAGGACACATTCTGTCAATATCTCAAGACAATTTGAGTCAGACCCTCACGCACCACACACATACACACCTTCTGTTTGTCTTTTCAAAGGAGTAATAGACTAATACTGGCCAGAATAATGCGAGGACAGATGGAGGTCACAGTGGATGGATGTCCCATTGCTCTCATTAGTAAAACTACTACACCACTTCTCCCTGTCTTGAGCTGCTACGCCTATCCTCTCCCTCCCTGAGAAACCAAAAGCTGATTGAAGCAGCTAGGTCTTCCTGTTGCTATAGTAATAGGCAACATTGCTCGCCCCCCTTTCAAAAACATGTTTTGGTGTCCCTGTGGCCATGGGTTTAAAGGACCCCCCCCCCATCCTCCTCAATGTTTACAATGTTCAAATTATTATTTTGCAGATGGTGCAGTTTTTATTATGCATGGTGTACTTCTTAAGTCGCTTTGAATGTGTAATTACATGTATCTTGGTCCATGAAGATCATGAAAGGTTACAGCAACAAGCACACCATTGGGCCATTCCTCAGGCATGTGCTCTGTGTCTAACCTCCACTGTCACCTGTTTCAAATGAGTTATTTAAATTCATAGTTTTCTGTTTACAAAACTGTTTTTTTTTGTCACCCATTGTATTATTTTTGGAGAGTCCTAAAAGTCTGTGACCTGACAAAATTCAGAGGATACAGCTGAGCATGTTTTCTTGTATTAAAAAAAAATATTATTAGTACATTGATTGCTACTGTTTACCAAAAAAAAAAAAACGGGGTGAAAAAACAGATTGTAGATTTGCTATGTACAGTATAAAAACACGAAATAGTCATTAACATCTCTAAATGACCTTGGGATAGCAATAACATACTAGATGATATCTGTGTCAGATAGATATAGACAAAATAAAATGTAGATCACAAAAATCCTAATAAACAACACATTATTGTCCGAGGGCAGCATCCGTATGATTTCGGTGCTGGTTGCGATATTGAGCCAACAATGAATCCTATGAGCTTTAACTGTATTCTTTATGTTGCGGTGAAATGATTGCCTTCTTTTTACAAAGTATTGCCCTCCATCTGTCTGCTGTTACTGTACAACCGTAGAAGAAACCTCTCCAACTGTGCATCGCTGTATAGGGAGAACCTCCTTCAAAGACACTGGGCGGGCATGCACTCCTCTACCATGGCACGTTGGTATCAGTTACACCATAATTTCATCAGCGCCAACTCCCTGTGAATCCTGCTTACATTAACTTTTTACAGGCATTGGCAACATAGAGACAGAGAAACATGCTATTGCCGATACGTGGAACCTCTTCAGATTTTAACCTCATACCACCCATTTAAAAAAAAAAATCATACTAATGTTGATTATAACATCTGGTATTTCAATTAACAAATATATCATCACCTTCAGTGAAACCAAATGGAGAAGAGAAAAAAAACAGATAAAAAAATTAAAGCAGAATAGACAGACATCAAAGCGAGGAAAGTGAGCAGTATTCTCTTTGAATGATGCCTCGCCTATTGTTTTGATAAGTGATCCCGGGGGAAGATCTGCAAAGAGAATGTCACTTTCTTCTCTCGTCACACACACACACACACACACACACACACACACACACACACACACACAGGGAGCTGGGGACCACTGAGCACAGAGAGAATGTCAAACCAGGCATTAATTACAGCTTTGAACTAAGCCATGCATGGCGAGCACCTATATATTATTCAGCCATGATCACAAATATACGTACATACATGCTGTGTAAATGCAAATTAGTTAATTTGGTTTAACCATGAACGTAAATGAAGTTATTAGACCCTGAGATAGATGGTGATTATAACACTGGTGTTCAGGGAATACAGAACATCAACTGTAGACAGTTTAATCAACCTTGAACCAAAAATAGCATACAGTGATTCTGTACTGTGCCAGCATTCATTTGCTTACATTCGCAAATACCATTAATTAGTTCAAAAGGCAATGTGAACAAAAGCATAAATTAATTCAACAATAATTTATTCATTTATTTATTTAATGTAGCACAGGTGAGATTATGATACCAATTTGTTGCTATTACACATTTTGTTTGCTTGACTAAGGTAAGTATATTTGTCCCATGGATTTCAGGACTACAAACAAAATGTTATAGCAGTAATAATCCAATTCATTCAGAAAAACAAAACAGCCACTTGAAATATAGAAAATATCCCACACCACATTACTAATGAGATTACGGTGTTTATCTAAAATCTAATTTAATTCTCCAAGAAAAGGTTGTTGTTGTTTTTTTCCTGTGTATCTCGTCTGTTCTTTTACAGCAGTTTAGACTCATATATCTCCATGATATCATAAGTTCACATCATCATAATCATAATCTCTATCTCTCTCTCTCTCTCTCTCTCTCTCTCTCTCTCTCTCTCTCTCTATTCCACCTCTAGTCAGAAATCAATAAGAGATTTCAGTTCAGACATCTTTCCTGTTGTCTTCAAAGATGCACACAGA
>OMKL01093639.1:1478-12381 GCA_900302295.1 Parasudis fraserbrunneri | reverse complement strand
GAGGAGATAGAGGGAGAGGGAGGGAGAGAAAGAGAGAGAAAGAGAGTGAGAGGGTGGGTAGGCTAAATTAAAACAGCAAAACAACATTATTGCTGCTATGCCATACAGCAAATACAACACATTCCAAATAAATAAACTTAATAATAATAAACAATCAATTAAATATTTATCTTGAGAGACAACTTAAGTGTGTGTGTGGATAGAAATCCATACAGAGGAGCAATTTAAGCAACGTCAAGTAGTCTATATATCGATCCTAGATGTCACAAACTGTAGCCTAACAAATTTGGAAAGCAAAAGTTGCTTCAGCAACAAGCTGGGTGGTGCGATAAGTGTGTTAGATCTCTGTTTGGCTGGATCCACTGTCAATCATTCTTAAAACGCTGCGGTCCCAGCGCCTCTACAGCACTCCCACAGACATACACCGGCAGCGCAGCCTCCACCAACAATGATATTCGGGTTCTAAGGCACTTGCGGTTGATCTGCAGTAAAAGGAGAAACGGGGAGAGAGAGCATCTTACCTCCTCAAACAGAGAGTGAGGGAGAAAGAGCGAGAGAGCGACAGCTCCAGAGAACGACAGAAAGAGAACGAGAGAGCGACGGGAGGAGGTTGTGGAGTAAAAACAACGGTTGGACCTTCAACGAGGAGTGCGTTATTCTCTGAATAACCGCAACTGCGCTTATTATAAAGTCTATAATTTTCACAGATCGAAATGTCATCGTCGGGTAAAGACAACACCGGTGCCCAACATGCCAATTACGTGGGACCTTACCGCTTGGAGAAGACGCTTGGCAAAGGACAGACAGGTTGGTCAGTCAGCTTGCTTCCCGCATCCCCCCTCTCGCCTTTAATTGTATAATTTATTTTTGGAGCGCTCTGCAGCGAGTTGATATTTGGCCAGCTGGGTGTTTTTTGTAGGCCGATAGTGATGAATAAGTAAGCACTTCGATACACCTGTCTTCATGTAGCCTATATGGAATTTGGGGGGCTGTGTGCGTGGAGCCGACATAATTATGGTTTATATGATGCTGTCTATGGGACGGGGGATTTGGGTGATGTTGCTCCATGGTTTTGTTGAGTGAGCGCGTGAGCGGGGCTGGGTGTGTATATTCAGGACCAGAGCAGTGTGAAACCGTCCAGCCCGCAAACGATGACAGTGTGCACAGGCTATGAAAATGAACTTCTCGCTTGTGTGTGTGTGTGTGTGTGTCCTGTGATTTCAGCACAACGCCGCTAATCCTGATTTGCCTGATACCTTGATCTATTCTTAGTCCGTAGGCAGGCAGGCAGGCGGTTCTCCATAGGCTGACTGCAATGCATGCATGGTCTCTCTCCTACATGGTCACACCGTCCCACCTTGACATACATTAGCCTATGAGTTGCTCACCGGTGTAGGAGAAATAAGGACCAGAATAATTTATTGCCAAGCAGCAAATGGGCGGGAGCAAGGCTATTGAATTAGAAACAGGTGCTTCTTTTCAACGTGTATTATTGTGACCGGGAGTGACACTGCATTTTGTGAAAGTTGATAAGGAACACCAGAGAAAACAACAGCATTTGTGCTCCTATAAGTGTTCGCTGCTGTCATTTTGTTACCAGGTTGGATTTAATGTGGAGCCTGTATATATGTTACAGTTCGCTCCAGTTTCCCCAGGCACTGTCTGCTTATGCACTGCAAACTGGAGGGTGAGAATCCTCTGCGGTCAAGTGCATTGCCTGTAGGCGATGGAGCCATGTGAGAGGAGAGGCAGGCAGCCCCGTGTCGGCCGAGATGGCAGGAGTGATGCAACACGCTCTGTGAGCTTGCTGTCCCTAAAGAGAGAGAGAGAGAGAAGGAAAATAGAGGGGGAGAGAGGGAAGAGAAAATGGAGAGAGGGAGAGGGAGGAGGAAAAATAGAGAGCAAGAGAGAGAGAGAGAGAGAGAGAGAGAGAGAAGGAAAATAGAGAGGGAGAGAGGGAGGGAAAAGGAAAATAGAGAAAGAGAGAGAGGGAGAGGGTGGAGGAAAAATAAAGAGCAAAGAGAGAGATGGAGAAAAATAGAGTGAGCAAAAGAGAGATAGGGAGGAGAAAAATAGAGAGAGAAGTGAGGGGGGAGAGAGAGAGAGAGGGAAATAGAGAGTACTCCTCTCCTCTTCTTTTCCCTGCACAGAGATTTTCCACCCATCTGTTGTCTAAAACGGCTACAATAGGCGTTACTTCCCCTACCCAGTCCAGCTGGTCATGCTGGGCTTCGGTCGGTGTGTGTGTGTGTGTGTGTGTGTGTGTGTGTGTGTAGGGGATTGGATTCTTCAAAGAGGGTTTTGGTCAACTCATTCACTTAACCTGTATTTATCAAGGGGGGTTGTTAGCTTTCCTTGCCATGGTCTCATTGTATCTGTGTGTTCATGGTGTGATGGCCTGTTCCTTCCTTATCAATGACATGTTTCCCCGCAGAAGCTCTGTATTAAACTGTACTGTTAAAACCAAAACACAATGCATTCATATGGGAAATTCACATACTATTTACAGTACGATGAAATAGGCTATGACACACCGTACTTCCGGAGCGATGCAAGTTCACGACGACTAACAATAACACATAACTTAAAATAACAATGCTATCACTGTTATGGGATACCTGCCATCAATGGTTTGTGAACACATTCATAACAAATACAGTATTAAAAGCATCTTGGCTTGACTCCCTCCGTCCTGCTCTTACAAAATCATTTGTCTTTAGAGTCGTGAATGGGAGCTACACCCAGACTCGACTCTCTCTCTCTCAGCTTGCACCGAGGTTCTGTCTAATGGCTGTTTATGATGGCGGAGGAACGTAGCTGTGGTCTAGGTGCAGACATGTAATGATATGGTGTCTGTGAGATTGTCCATGGCTCCCTGTGTATTTGTCATGAGTGAGGAGAACCTTTGGGACACATGTATCATGTTAATTTGATGTGTCAGACCCATGGAAGCCACAAGGATATGGGTCGTTGTGAGATACCAGGCTGTTTTAAAGCAAGAAACACCAATATTTGTATTTGGCAGTATTGCTAATAACATGTTATCTAGGCCATTTCAACTGCAAATTAGACTGTATGAAGTCTTTAAAAACATTTGGTATGCAACTTGTTTAGGTGTTGTTCAGTATTTCAATGACATTTAACATTCCAAACAGCAATGTTGGAAATATCCAGAAATGCTGATAAATACGACCCAACGTAACTGTGTTTGGCTGTGAGTGAGTGTGTGTGTCTATGTGTGTTATGACTGAGAGGGACCATGTGGTCACTAGCATGTGTGTAGTTAGCCCTTGCCAGCCCTATTCCGATTAATGACAGTGCATGCATGATATCCCAGTCGTCCATTAACCATTTGTTAATCTGGACCATCTTCTTCCTAGGCCCATAGAAGAGGGTTAGTCTGGCGGATATGGTTGCCCAGTGGGTTGGTCTCTATAATGAGTTA
Source organism: Parasudis fraserbrunneri (assembly GCA_900302295.1). Lineage (NCBI taxonomy): Eukaryota > Metazoa > Chordata > Actinopteri > Aulopiformes > Chlorophthalmidae > Parasudis > Parasudis fraserbrunneri. The sequence continues at coordinate 8,936 of OMKL01093639.1, read as the reverse complement.
CAGCTGGCACTGTCCAATGGGCCTGGTCTTTGTCGACTCTCCCAGGCTCTGATTGGCTGGTATTAATAGAGGGGAGAGTGGAAGGCCTTGGGTTGATCTGGCTGTTCTGCTGAGAGGAGTGGTGCCGTTCCGTGTTCATTAAGTGATTAGGCCTGGTTTTGCAACACACACACACACACACACACACACACACACTGCCACTGCAGTGGCTCTGGCTTGGCTTCCTGCTCTAATCCTCCACACAGCCAAAGTCCCCTCGGCTCTCACTCACGCACTCACGTGTCCAGGGGAGCATGGGCTCCTCTAGCTGCTCTAGCTGCTCTAGCTTAGCCACAAAGCACCGCCACATTGCTATGCTAACTCAGTCACACATATGTACAGGCTACATGTTGGCCTTGAATACAACAATGACTTACTATAGGCCCCTGAACATCTACAGGTGCAGACAGTACAGGGCTACTGCACTCTGGCTCTGTGTCTAGTTCACCAGGTCTGTCTGTCTGTCTGTCTGTCTGTCTGTCTGTCTGTCTGTCTGTCTGTCTCTCTGTCTCTCTCCTCTCTCATGTTTATTGCTTTTTCTGCTGCCTCCCAGTACCCCTGGGCCCTGTGTAACCCCTCTTTGTCAGGTGTGCAGTGGGGCCTGAGGGGGTCTATAGATGCTGCCTGCCTGCATGGCTGGCTCCTGATTGGAGCTGAAGCCACAGAGGCATGGAGGCCATTTGAAAGCCACTGATAGAGTTGTTGTGCTCGAGTGGTGGAACCTGGGGAGGGCATTATGCCTATGAGGTGGTTCTTATAGAACCTGGGGAGGGCATTATGCCTATGAGGTGGTTCTTATAGAACCTGGGGAGGGCATTATGTCTATGAGGTGGTTCTTATAGAACCTGGGTAAGACATTGTGTCTATGAGGTGGTTCTTATAGAACCTGGGTAAGACATTGTGTCTGAGTTGGTTCTTACAGCTCCTCTGAGTGTGTGTGTGTGTGTGTGTGCGTGTGTGATTGTGTGTTTGTGAATGTCTGTGTCAATGTGTCTATGCGTGTCTGTGCGTAATGTGTGTGTGTGTAGAGCGTCACTCCCACTTTCCACTTGTGACGTTGCCATCAACTCCGTTCTCAGTCAGACGGCATAATGGCCTCGTGATCCGTCTGTTTGGTTGTATAATGTCTTTTATTAGCTTCACGAGCTGCGGAGGAGTTCTAATTGATGCCACTTCGCTATGGTAACCTGCCATCTGAGGGAACATTTATTAAGATGTAAAAACTCTCTCTTTATATTTCTCAACAGACGTTTGGTTGTGGAACTTGTTTGTATTTTAGAACATTCTAGCTCGGTGTGCAGCTGAAGGTTGAAGGTGAGAGTTCTGCTCTCAGCAGTGCAGCGACTTAAGACACGCTGAGTCACTGTTGCGTTCACCAGTGTGATGGAAAACACTGCCATGGGTTGCTTTTTATTGTCCTCACGAAGGTTGTTTGTTTAGTGGAATAAAGGGCTAATTGTCTGGGAAATACCCCAAGCTAATCCAGTCTAAGTCTGTGTTGCTGGTAAGGAGAAAGGTAAAGGTATTGACTGAGAAAGAGGTACATGTTGGTGTGGGCTGCTTTAGCCCAGGCTTTTCAAAAAGTGTTTATTTTTTTTATTTTATTTTTTGTGTCATGTTATGTTTCGAAAGTGAAATGATCTGAATTTCAGGGCCTTTTATACTGACCATTCATCTGACAACAAGCTGCCTTTGATTCTCTGCTCTCTCTCTCTCTCTCTCTCTCTCTCCATCTCTGTTTTTCAATCACTCTTTCACTGCTCTCTCTCTCTCTCTCTCTCTCTCTCTCTCTGCTGGGTTGTCTTTGTAGTGTGCTCACTGGCTCACAAGGTGTTTGGGCCAGACTCCAGCTGTCTTTGTGGTCTCCATGTCAGAGAGATACCTGTCTGTCCATTTCATCACTCTTCTCTCACTGTTTCCTTCATTCTGTGTGTGTGTGTGTCTGCGTCTGTGGAAGGGAATTCAGTTTTCTTCATTTTCTGGGAGGGCAGCCTTCATGTGAACATTAGCGTACACACACACACACACACACACACACACACACACACACTTAACATATTGATCGGTGTGAGGCCTTGGTACAATGCACAGTAACGTAAAACCGTTAATTTGGCATTGATTGATAGCTGGTGATAGGTGAAGTGGATCAATGAGCATTCCCAAAGATTTTCTGGCTGGTGGAAGCGATCCATACCATCTCACAGCCCATGATATTCCTGATGATGATGAGTGAGGAGGGAAAGCCCAGTCGATGCTGTCAATGGAAACCACTTGGCAGATCCATGGGAACCGGCAGTGTGTGTGTGTGTGTGTGTGTGTGTGTGTGTGGTGCTCTTGTGTGGTACTCGTATAGTGTATATGTGAGGTGTTTGTATGTGATGCAGGTGGACCTGCAATTGACCGATCTCAAACTCTGCCCCGCAATCACAACTGTTGAGGAAAGCAACAGTTGTGATTGGAGGATCAAGAAAAGAGGGCGGAGTTTGAGATAGGTCAATTGTGCTTGAGCTGCACTCATCCTGGCTCTAACACAGGTGTCTATTTTCACTGTATTCAAAGCATCATGTCACTAAACCAGCAACAAGCTTTGGCCCAGGCGTGGTGTAAACCAGGCAACATCTAAGCTGTTTATTTATTTATTTTACCCATGTTTAGTTTAGGCCAACCAAAGACTCAGGGTCAGAGAACCACTGACCCAGTGGCTGGTCTGTGTCCCTCCCTGCTGGGCAGCATCCTATCTGGGCTAACTGGGTCCCCCCCCCGGCAGCTCCATGTGCGAGCTCAGTGCTATGGAGCTCTCGGTGCGGCCTGCCTGGTCTCAGCTGTTTGTCTGCCTGGCTGGAGGCGAAGCGTCGTTCCCTCAGCCCTGAAATGAATCCTAAGTGGTGCAACACTGGTGTTTGTGTTTGTGTGTGTGTACGTGTCTGCCGATGCATGTAATGTGTATGTATTTGTGCACTTGTACCTGTCTGTCTGTGTGTATGATTTTGTGTGTGTGTGTGTGTGCGGTGCTAAGGGAGATGTGGCCAGTGTTCTGTTGCCTCTGTGTTGTGGTTGTTTCTAGCTAGGTAGGGCAGGGGGGAGCACAGAGGCTGTAGTAAAACTACCCATGAATGAGCCTGTAGTGTTTCACTGTCTGTCACTTCGGCTGATGTTATATAATAAAGGTCTCTGTCATTTACTGCAGATTGGCTCCTCTCCTCCCTCCACCCCTCCCCCTCTCTCTCTCTCTCTTTCTCTTTCTCTGTCTTCCTCTCCCCAGTCAAGATTCATATAGGGATTCAGCCATGTGGTAAATCAGACAAGACCTCGGTGGAATTGCATCGATTGGAAGGAATGTATGTAGCCAACGATTTTCAAAGATTAATGATGGGGAAAGAGGTGGAGAACTGAGGGGGAGGAGGAGAGAGAGAGAGACAGACGGAGACCAGAAGAAGAAAAAAACTTGGGTCGGGAGAGCGTGAAGTGGTCTTGACCGCTCTGGACTGTATTGGAGGTTATTACTTAAGGATGTATTGATCATTTTCTTCATTATTTTCAACCCTCTGCGATTTCATCCCTCCATTACTGACCTCCAGAGGAGCAAAAGGAGCAATCCAGTGCACTAGTCTGGGTTAGTGTGCGTGCGAATATTGTGTTGTATGCTTCAACCTGGTGTCTGGACATAAATAAATGATTCATATGTGTGTGTGTGCGTATTTTAGGAGTAGAATATGTGAATGCATGTAGAGTGTGTCTGTGTGCACGTCTGAGCGCACGTGCAAATGTGTTTTTCTGTGACTGCAAGCATGTGTTACTATCAGTAGTAGCAGTCTACAGACATGGGTTTTGAGAGCAGGGTGGCCGATGGCTGATATAATTCTTTTTTGTGTGCATCTGATAAAAACAATTTAATAATTACAAATGAGACACAAAATTGCTGATGTTAGCTATATTAGCTAGCTAGCTTAGCTGGTTGATTACAGCTAAGATTGCAGTTGTTAACATTACAATTGTAACAGCAAAATAATATAAAATATTGCAGTATTCTTTCCATTCAAAATACCTGTGAACTTTGGAGCCCTATTTAGCCCCTTCCCAGGTAAGATAACATGAAGTGATTGGTATCAGCAGATTCCTTGCGATCTCTAGTTTCTAGATTCTGAGACTGCAGGAGCCCGCGAAAGATGGCAATGTCGGCGGGATGATATTGAAATTCGATATCTTCCCATACCGATATTTTAAAAACGGATAAAATCGGCTGTCGATATATCAATATATCGGTTGACCACTAATCAGTAGTATAGTCAAAGTTATACGTGGGCATACCCACCTCTTTTTCTTGATATTTGAAATGTATCTCTGAAATGTATTTCTGACCACTGAAATGTATAGGATGGTGGGGTCACAGTTTACCCACCTCCCCAACTACATGTGTGTATGTGTGTATGTGTGTGTGTGTGTATATGTATGTATGAGTGTGTGTTGCTGAATCTCTTTGGATAGGCCCCATCTCATCCTATTTGGGCCCCTAACACAGCGCATCCACTGTCAGTGTTTTCTCTCACCTGTTATAAAGTGAAGCGAATCAGGTTAGGATGACAGGGTGCTATGGTCCATTTTCCCTCTGTGTCAAAACACACACACAACACACACACACACCCCATAACACTCACTTTCTCTCTCTCTCTCTCTCTCTCTCTCTCTCTCTCTCAGCTCTCGTCTTCCCCTGTCTGCTGTGTTTTGTGTTATTGCCTCATGCTATTTAGAATTTCACGGTGCTAGTCTTTGGGGCGCGGCGTAGAGAATGTCACCAAAACGTCACCGTTTCTCCTCACCCATGGAGCTCAAAATTGCTACATTTATATAGGGCCTCGCACTGTTGCTTCAATAATATATATACGCTTTGTCGCTGCCAGTCAGCAGTTCAGTCAGTCAGTAAGTCAGCAGGTCTTTGCTGCTGTGTCTTTGTCAACAGGGGCCATTTAAGACACAGCCTACAATAATAAACGTCTGTGCACTTGGCAGATAGGCTTAATCAGTCTTTTCTTCATCTGCCTGCCTGCAAGACCCCTTTCTCCCTTTCTCCCCCCCCCCTCTCTCAGCTCAGATTAACCCTCGCTGAGATGCCTGTCTGGCTCTGACTCTGGGTTGGTTGCCGAGGCTGGTTGTCTGGTTGTCTGGTTGTCATGGTTTCCCTGCCTCTCACTGGTTCCCAGTCTGGTTTCACAAAGGCACTTCTCTCTCTCTCTCTCTCTCTCTCTCTCTCCTCTCCTCTCTTACTCTCAGAGGCTGAAGTCTGAAGTTAGCAAGCAGACTGTGAAATCCTCCTTGCTTTGTGTGTGTGTGTCTGACTTTGTGTGTTTCTGTGTGTGTGTTATGTACACGTGTGTGTGTGCGTGTGTGTGTGTGGGTGTGTGCGTGCGTGTGAGCGTATGTTTCTGTGCGTGTGCTCGGACACACGGTCATGGATCAGACAGGCTTGCCATGCTCTCTGCTCTGTGCTGTGTGTTCCCATTTAAATCTGGGAGATTAACACATGTGGGGAGCCCAGGCTTTGGCTGCAGTCAGCTAGTTAGCCTTGGCAGACTGTCCTCAGATCAGGGGGAGCTCTGGACACTGTGTCCTGCTGCACCTTGTCCACACTAACATAAAGATGAGTGGGCTAGTGACCTTGACGTCAGGATCAAAGACAACCCAGCATGGTCACAATTTTACTTAGTGTCTGATTTGGAACAGAATACAGGAAATGATAGCGGGTTGAAACTTTTGCAATGACTTTGCAATCAACAGCTCATTTGGCATTCCAGGTTTTCCAAGAAAGAACACCTGAATGAAAAGCCGTGTTCATTAACTCTCTGCAGCGTGTCCCAGGCTATCATGTCCCAGGCAGCATATGCAGGGTAATTGTGATGCATGCAGAGTTCTCACGGCCACTTGCTCTGTCATCACCTCTTTATAGACAACCACGAGGCCCAGCGTCGCCCATGCTTGAAACACCCGAGACGTAGCCTGGCATCTGAAGTGCGGCAGACAGCCCTGACTGGGATAGTGTTAGATGAGCATGACTGGTCACAAACCAACCAACCTGCACGGACTGCCTGTCTGGCTGTGGCGCTGACATCAGAGTATTGGCTGGACTAGAGAGGACTAGCGTTGTGCTAGCTAGCTTTAGCTTAGCACAGCCAGGAACATCAAGAGCTCTGTGATTCACACAGAGAGAGAGAGAGAGGGGTGCTGGCCTGGATTTTAGCTCTGATGACGTTGGAGGGTGTTAATGCCAGTTGACTGTATAACAAACCTGGATCACAGGTGTTGCTGCATAACCAGTGCTGCCAAGACCAACTGTTTCCTCTGTTCCCACTTCCTGTTTGCCACTCTGTCACAGAATGGGTCAGTGCTTTGAGTCCGCTGCTAGGTCAAATCCAGCTCTGTCATATCTGAAGGATTATGATGGAAATCAGATCATGGGGAGATGTCATACTGGAGCGGGCAAGTCCAGCATGAGTAGTACTTGTGTTGTTGCTTTTTTCCCTTTTGGCCTGAATAGTAGGCTCAGCCTGCACTACTTTCCCCCAAATCTCTAGCGTTACAGTGCTGTACTGGTCGGTGAAAGCACCAGAGCTTAAATCTTTTAATGCGACCGGCGTGTTCTCCCATTTGGCTTTTGCCCTATTTTTTAATGACCGGAAGGTCCACCTCTTTCCCTGTACCGTGATGTAACCTCTCAAACAGAATATTCGTAAGCGATGAGATTCTAAGCACTAAGCACCCGTGAAGATCAGGTCCAATATGGATTTCAGACTAGGGGTGATGCTCGCACACTAGTTTGCCTTGTAGCCATGTGACCTGCCCAGCATCCTAAGTCTATACTCCTGTCATTTAAAGATGTAAATACATTCCCTACAATCCACAATACAAATGTATATTTAGCTCCGTAACAGTGAATTATAAATGCGTTCCTTCCCGTCCAACAGGCTAAGAACCAGCGAATCCCTAAATCAAATTTCATCAATAAATAATTAGAAGAGTGCCTGAGTGCACCTTATGAATTGTGTGTCATTAAAGGAATAAGCCATCAGCAGAATGGTATGTCATTAAAGGAGTAAGCCATCAGCGGAATGACCCTGTGCCCCCTCAGGGCTCTGTATGCCCTCTACAGGTACCAACGCAACACAGGTCAAAATGGGCTTCAGGTTGCCAATAGAGGCATGGTCAACATGTAGATTCATCATGATTGTGTTCTTTCTTTCTTCCTTTCTTTTCTTCTACCTACCTACACGTTGATGGGATTGATTGGGTGATGAAGAGGAAAAGACTGAGAAAGCGAGGGAATATTTCATCTCTTTATCACAGATGGTTGACATATTTATTTTTTTTAAGTCATCCCTGACTGAAAGCTGCTTATTTCTGAAGTGGCTGCTGATGTCGCTGCCATGT
>OMKL01093207.1:3522-15081 GCA_900302295.1 Parasudis fraserbrunneri | reverse complement strand
TGTCAAATATTGCATGCACACAAAGGCAATGCATAATGGTAACTTGGAACTGCACCAGAGAGAAGATCGTGAGATATTAACACTTGATGCAGACTGCAAGAATGAGGTCAGAATTTGCAACAAAAGTATGTCCAGATGCTTATATGGTCAATACGTGTTAGAAGATTAAAGGTATAGTTCTGAGTGTTGGAACCCTAGCTTTATTTCCTACTTACCAATGACATTGTTGATCAGTAGAGTCCTTTCTCAGCACAATCCATGCTGTTCCTCATACTCACTGCGGCTAGTTAGCCACAAACCAATGCAAAATCAATGGAGTCAAGCTCCTGTCTGTGCAAGCTGACTGAAGGTAACTGATATCTTCTTTGTGTGCACTGTGGAATATATATCAGCTACCTTCAGTCAGCTTGCACAGACAGGAGCTTGACTCCATTGATTTTGCATTAGTTTGTGACTAATTAGCCAGAGATAGTATGAGAAACAGCATGGGTTGTGCTGAGAAAGGATGTTACTGATCAATAATATCAATGGTAAGGAGCAAATAGGGCTAGGGTTCCAAAAATCAGACCTATACCTTTAATGCATTTCAGTTCTGTAAAAGATTAGTTTACATTTGTTATGTTCGTAAACATTGGCAAAAAATCTGTAATTTGAGATATGATGACTTGGAACATGAGAAGATACTTAGCCTTTTTTCCATCTACAAGCCAAATTCTTCAATAATCTATGTGCATACAGCCAATAGCCTATATGATCAAATACATTTTAGATATGAATATTAGATATTAATTACTTATATTATGATAAGACCCCTGCTTTCATCCACTCATTATTGCACACAGATCTGGAAGTTGATCACCATTTGACAGAGTACATTCAGAGCTCCACAGTGCCAATAAAAAATAAAAAATAAAGTATTATTATTATTTATTTATTTATTTTAATGGTGGTAGCCTCTGGCAGAAAATAAGATTGGTTACAATAATTTTACCATGCAACATAGTTCTCAGAGATCATAGAGCAGTCCTATACTTAGATTTCAATATAACATATAAATAGTGGTTAGTCTAAAAGTAGGCTGCAGGTCTTCTGGACATAGAGCAGGCAGTTCTATTGCACTCTGTCATCTGTGTATTCATATACGTCATTATTATTTACAAACTGTAAAATGATCTATTGTGGCATTTGTGATTAATGCCGATTGTGCATTCAACTGAACATTGATTCTGACTCACACTTCCTCAGGGTAGGGGGCTTTTATTTTGAAGTCGCCTGGTTTTGTTTAGGGTCCCTCCATGCAAACATTGACAATAATGTGTCAACTGAACAAGAGTCTGAACATAGACTGTTGTTTATTATATACATTTAAGGTTGATCTAAGACAGGGGTCCTTAAATAGGCTATGTCAGAATTCAGTCATGAGCTCCAATACAATATAGCCTACTGAAACTTTCTGAATGGTTGAACAATGCTCCAGCTATGCAAATCCGAACGTCTATTTACGAATTTATCGCTGGGGAGCCTACAGCACTGTCATAGCAATCTGATCATTATTATGACCGCACCACAGCTGCTTTGAAAAATAGATAAATTGTCTGGAGCACACGCCAATGTGCGCCTACTTTCCGCCCCTACATTGATCAGGCTATTTCGAGAAACTTCCAGCCCCTTTTAACACGTCACTTCAAGGAATCTTTAAAGGGTCCGTTGCCTGTATAAAATGGTTCAGTTTTCAGCAGCCAACATAATGAACAGTATGAGGACACAGTCACCGATAGTAGCAATGGCAAATAATAACGACCCCCTGCCCCTCGGTTGGGAAATTAAAATTGACCCACAGACAGGATGGCCTTTCTTTGTGGATCACAACAATCGCACAACAACCTGGAATGACCCAAGACATGATGTCAAAAAGGTAAGAGCTGCAGTAGCCTACCATAAAGTTGGTTGTGAATGTTATCACTGTAGGCTATATAACATGCTACTTTAGGCTACATCGATTTGTATCAGGTTTGATATAACTGCTCAGTTTATTATGGTGCGCACACAACGCTTAAGGATCAACAACGCCGCTATTCAATTAGGCTATTTTGTATTTCTGTGTTGTCCGATAAATGATCTGTCACTGATCTGTCATAGGCCTTCAGCACTATCGCCTCCCCCTCACAGACAGCTCATAAGCTTATTATAACGGCTGAGTGGCCGTTATAATCTTGTGTTATGATCTAAGTGTATGACTGCTCGATGACGCGCACTGCAGTATGTCAAGTCTACCTTCGAGCTTTGGACATTTTCTTATGTTTATTTTAGGCAAAACGCACGGCATATTTTATTCTTATTCCCTACTGCAAAAACTTTTTCCTTACAAGGATTGAGGCGGGTCCGTTCATCGTTGGCCTGCTGGACAGATATTAGGCGCTAGCCTGGACATTATTGATGTAGTATATATGTTTTTATCATTATTAAGATATTATTATTATTATTATCATTATTATTATTATTTTGTTTTCTTATATTTAAATTGGTTTGCAGAGTTAACTGTAATTTTGAAGGCTTGACATCGCACACAGCCCTCTAGTCGGTCTCTGCATTTGAAAGACCAACACTTGCTGTTGTCCAAAGTTAGTGTCACGAAGAATCTGCTGGAAAGACACAGCTGTCAGGGGATAAAATTGGTGCAATGCTGCTGGCCGTGTTCAGCGTCCCATGCTGAAATGGCAGAGGGCAAAGGGTCGTTCAAAGCTATTTCATAACTTGTGTTGTCTTAGAAAAAAAATGCTTCAAGACACATTTAAAGTTTTTTATTTGCCGCCAGTGGTCCATGTTTTTACAATTCATAGAGACAGACCTTTGGTTGTCATACAGTTTTGTCACATTTTTTATCATAAACATTGAGTGGCAGGGGCATGCACAGCCCAATGGAATGAGCAGCCCCTCCTTCAGCATGGGACAATGCCTGGACATGATAGGCCACTCACCCACTTATGAAGTCAATTCATCTTTATAGCTATGATGTAAAGGCCCAAGCAAAACAAGCTACCTAATGTTGGGAAAATATAGATGCATTTGGTAAGATACACCTAATCTGGGACTTTCTCAAATTCTGTGTTGCAGTATTTCTGCCATAAATGCTACCATTATGACAGATAATCTTTGATACATCCCTTGCTTATGGACAGAAAAATGAAACATTCAAGCTTCTTATACTCAAACAAGTCACACAAGGGCAGTAACTCACTTTTTCAATTTGAGACCAAGTGGAACTGATTTCTGAATTTTTACATATTTTACACGATCAAATATTCACCAAATGAACCTCAACATCTTTTGAAGTTTTAAAGACTTTGAACTGAATTTGTGAAATCATCTTAGACTTCAAGGCCCCAAACATCTCCCTAACATATGAATAAGCTAAATGGTCCTTTAATGACTACATTGGAGTGTTGGTCTCCTGGAAGCTTCCTGCAGTTGCACATTTCTAGAGGTCAACGTAAACCCAAACATGTGATTTAAGCCTATCTGAGAAAACTGACATGGTATGTGAGAGAGAGGACACTTTCAAGAGCCCCTGTGACCTCTGTATTTATCTGATTCAAGGATAAATGAGCTCAAATGAAAGATAAGAAGTGTATTGTTCCATTGTGTATATTTAATATTCACTAGGGTCCCCAAATCACAGCTGAAGTTGATTTAAAAAGAAACCAATACCACAAAATGTGTTCTTTACATGTTGGACAGTGATTGGGGCCGGTGTTGAACCCTATCTGTGCCTGTAAAGTGGACAGAAATTATTCAATTGGCCTCACATGACTTCATGTTTTCAGGACCCTAGGAGTGTATTTCTGTGTAGTTTGGTGATGATATGCACCGCATGCCCATTCAGCTGTTCAGGTCTGTATGTCCATGAAGAACCTGTGGCTGAAACTCAGCTTACAGTAGATTTGTAATGACAGCTGTGAGGAAATCTCTATCATTGCATTGAGAGACACACTGCATAAGTAAGCATTAAGAATGGCAATAGAATTTCAGCATTGCTGTATCAACCATCATAAAGGGGCAATATAATTTTCATTCATATATTTGTACATCTGCCTTGACCTGATGACATTCCCTTCATTCTGCACACACATCATTTTTAATAGCCATATTACTCTGTATTATATGTAGGCTACACTAAATGTTCAATGTCTGTATATCTGCTATCTCTCAAACCTTAGCCTACTCTGTTAATTTCAGTAGATACCTGTAGACTTGTAGATTAAATTAGTCATATGCATGTATTTCTGTACAAACTCAATATTTCTGTATATATACAGTAATATCATTTACTTACAATTTTCCCCATAGGGGACAGTAAGGTTTCATCTTAATCTTAAGAGTTTGAGGCAGTGTAGATAGGTAATTTTGTTAATAATTTTGACCAATATTTTTTCATTACACTTTTGGCCCTTATAGCCTACCATGTTAACCAGATGTCTTTTGTCCCATGTGTCAACCCCTATTCCTGTTTAAGGTAATACATTGCACATGTACATTGTCTCAAAATGTGCATGGTTTTTACATTTGAACTTCTGATTCTTATACCCAGTAAACCTTAGCTCATCAATATGACAGGTGGTTTTATTTAAGTCTAGAAGTGATGCATATTTTTATTTCAAGTTGGAGCATTTTTGGTACACCATTTTTATGATTTTCAACTTACAAGACATGGTCAACAACAATACTCAAAAATGGATAACATTAGGAAAGAAGAGGAAAAAACACATGCTGTGTAGATTCTGAAGTCTGAAGACAATCACAGACATAATGCTCAGACACACATGTATAATTCAAGCACACACATGCTGAAGCATGCATGCACACCCACCGTCCCCATCCCCACACATCCCTATGGTACGGTACACTAACAATAGACCAGTTGCTAATAGCTCTTTTTAGTTGTCGTGGGCAGGTGTCTTATACTGACAGCTCAGTTGGTTGTCATTGGGAACACCATAAGAGCATCACTGAACTTAATGTATGCTTGACTAGAGTGGGAGGGATTGGGGTTGGTTGTCACCAGTGGTGGAAGAAGTACACAGTTCCTTTATTTAGATAAAAGTGGAAATACCCAGATAAAGTCCTCCATTCAAAGTTCTACTTAAATAAAAGTAGATAAGTATTTAATATTGAATGTACTTAAAGTATCAAAAGTAAAGGTACGCATGCTATATAACATTTGTGTATTCAAATGTGAAAGTAAAATATCGTCATATATTTTTGACATGTTTTCTATGCAAAATCTTTTTCTTCAAAGTAACTAGTAACTGATGGGTTCAGATAAATGTAGTGGAGTTAAAAAGTAGAATATTTCCTTTGAAATGTAGTGGAGTAAAAGTTCCAAAAAAGGAAATTACTCAAGTTAAGTACCTAAAAAGTTCACAGAAGTACAGCACGTGAGTAAAAATACTTAGTTATCTTCCACCACTGGTTGTCACACAGACACATTACCTCATAAGAGTTGTGTGTCAATAGCCTATTTATAGCAATGTTTGCCCTCTTGATGGAGGTTGTCTAAATTGTTTTTCACACTACTGCAAGAAAAGTACAAGTAAAACAAACATTTATTTAAATGTTTGATAAACAAGGGAACACAAAGTTTACATAGTGAGTGGCTAGGACAGTGTTAACTATATAGTGTATTCAAGGAGGTGATACTTTTGGCATACCCTGTGGACATTTCACATTATAACCTTTTGGCCTACCTAAGGCTAGGCCAAAAAGTAGTCTCTGTAAGTTTGTATTTGTCAAAAACCAAGTATTAAAATGATTTCACCCATTCCTTATCAATATGTTGGAAAACCTTTGTAATGTAAACCTTTTGTGCTCAAAGATATGGCAAGATGTGCCCCATTCTTGACAACATAGTCACTGTGCTATTTTTACATACAGTACAATACACAGAGGCTTTGGACAGAGAAAGTTCCAGAATGTTGAATGGAATTTAATTTAATTCACTGGTAGTATGGAATGTTGAATGTATTGTAGGCAATCCTTTATACAATGTATATCTTTTGAGAGAAATTATATTATCCTTGAGTTTTGGGTTATCTTGCTGCTGATTCTAATGTCCAAAATCATATCCCTATACTCTTTCAGGTCAGCCAATTATCTCATAATGGACCCAGCATACAATCCGATCCAATCCCTCAGGAGCCACAGAAGAGCTTTGTAAGGGAGATGAAGCACCCCACTCTTCGCCAGGGTTATGTCCCCATCCCGGTCTTCCATGAGAGTGCAGACCTCCGACACCAACAACACCCATGTTTCTCCTACATCCAGCCAGCTGCTTTGCAGAATGTTCGGGCAGATGGACGGACACCTTCCCCCACACCGGGGCTTCACTGCCGGCCTAGATCTCCATTACAAGGACCCTCAGATAGCTCTGCCCCTGAGCCTGGCAAGTCCTGCTCACCTGTTTCACACACACCTGAGGTGAGACTTGAGCAAATACCTTTTTTTGAGACAGAGATAGGTCTAAGCATGTTATAAGCTATAACTCATTAATACCATGTTATAGGCTATAACTCTTTAATACCATGTTATAGGCTATAACTCTTTAATACCATGTTATAAGCTATAACTCATTAATACAAATATGATGTCATGCAGAATAGATGGTCTGAGCAAATACCTTTTTTTGAGACAGAGATAGGTCTAAGCATGTTATAAGCTATAACTCATTAATACCATGTTAATACAAATATGATGTCATGCAGGATAGATGGTTAGTAGAGTAGTTTTCTAGATGGTATTATAATTTGATTTTGGAATGGAATAAAATTATACTGCTGTGATGAAATTCTGCAATTTTGACTGCAATGTTATATTTATACTGCTGCAACTGGGTCTTTGGTTTTAAAGGTTCATAATGCCCCCCATCACCAGCCCCCGCGACCCAGCAGCACTGGCCTTCAGGCAGGCTATATCCCCATCCCAGTGATCCATGAGGGTGGAGGAGGCCCGGCACAGACACAGGCTCAAGTAAATCCCACCGTGTTCTCCCAGCGCCACCCGTACTCAGAGCACCAGCCACCTTTCCATCGCCTACAGCCAGAGGAATGGGCTGGTCATTGTGCAGCCACGCAGCCTCCCAGGGAAAGGGCTTCTCCCATTGTGCTTACCCAGCACAGAGATGCCGCTCCTATACATCTCCCACATCACATGAGAAGCCAGTCCCCTATCGTCGCACAGGTCATGGGAGAGAGACCACAGGTAATGTGATTCTTAATGTTGATACTTGTACCATAACACTAAGATTTTATCTTGATGGAATTGAAAAGTTTAAACAATGCTTGTCAAATTAGTGGTGTTTATTTGTGTCATCTATATTGTCAGAGATTGTGATCATTTGCTATAATTCTCCCAGGTTCAACAGCATTTCCTCACAAGAGATGCACCCCAGAGAGTGGAACAGGAAGAACTGCAAAGGCCTGAAAACCCTCAATTCTCCCACTCTATACACAGAGAAGACAGCCAACAGCCTCAACAGTTCCAGCAGCCTCAGCAGTTTCAGCAGCAACAACCGTTCCCACAGCCATCACCACAGCAGCCACAGCAACCTCAACAGTTCCAACAGCCTCAACCTCAGCTGCCTCAACAGTTTCAACAAGCTCCGTCTCAGCCACCTCAACAGTTCCCACAGCCACCACCACAGCAATATCAGCCACCTCAACAGTTCCCACAGCCACCACCACAGCAATATCAGCCACCTCAACAGTTCCCACAGCCACCACCACAGCAGTCTCAGCCACCTCAACAGTTCCCACAGCCACCACCACAGCAGTCTCAGCCACCCCAACAGTTCCCACAGCCACCACCACAGCAACCACAGCAATCTCAACAGTTCCAACAACCTCAACAGTTCCAACAAGCACAAACACAGCAGCCTCAACACTTCCAACAACCTCAACAATTTATACCATCCCAACAACAAGAGTTCCAGCAATCCCCAATGCCCCAGGAACTTGAACAACCACAGCAGCCACAGCAGTTCCAGCAATCACAGCAGCCACAACAAACGGCAAACATCACTGTTCAAATACCTCCCAAACCAGAGGCACAGGACTCTGTTCCTCTTCCTCCTGTTCTCCCAGAGGTCCCACCTGTGAAGGTAGATGATCAACCAGCTGCCCAGTGCCCAAGTCACCCAGGCTTGGTGAAGGTACAGAAGATAGTAGAAAGAGTTGCAAAACTAGAGCAAGAGGTAAAATGCTTTGATGGGAAGAAGAATGATAAGAGATACTTATTACTGGAGGAGCTGTTGACCAAAGAGCTTTTAGCACTGGACTCTGTGGACCCAGAGGGGCGTGTGGATGTACGGCAGGCGAGACGTGATGGAGTCCGTCGGGTGCAGACCATACTGGAGGAATTGGAGCAACTGGATGAGGTGACAACTGGGCCTGCCAATGAGTCTATGGTGGAAGGTGACAGCCTACTGCAGAAAGGAGAGCCCACTATGATAACCCAGGAGAATACTGAGATGGCTAAGGAGATATCATAGTGACTGCAGAAGTTTGTTCCCAGAAGAAAGAAAGATAACCTACTGTATAGTTTGAGATTGAATTAGGCTGCACGGCCATCTCCCATCCTGTTCTCTCTCTACTGCAGTTGTTGAACTTTAAATTGCATGCATTGATTACGTAACAGTGTTGGTATTTACTGGCATTCACCACATATGTGATGGTAGCTCAGTGCAATCATGTTTTTCAAGCCAATGTTGCTGCCTTCTTTGCAGTGCCAATGTCTTCATAATAAGACAACTATCATGATAAAGGTATTGAAAATACTGTAAATTCAATATGAAGTGATAATTAAATAAGAGGCCTTTATTCATAAATGGAAGGAAAATACTTTTCCTTATTAATTTTACATGTAGTTGCCTTTTTTGTCTTCAGTATGTGAAGAGATAATCCTTGCTCTATTCATCATAGTAACACCAATTACTACACCAGTGCATTAGTTTGGGCTTTAAAAGCCGTTAAACAAACTGGTGGTTAGGCTCAGTTCACTTTCAATTTTAAAATGTAAACTGAGATTGCAGACTACTTGGTAAAGATAGAGCATTCCTCCCAGCTATGTTAATATACTGGATATTGTAAAATATCCACTTCCTGAATTGAAAGTGAATTCACCTTAACCCCCATACAAACTGCATAACTCAATCAGCAGAAAACCCTTGTCTCCTCATTGTTACAGGGCCGTTTGTTGAAGCTGCTTTGTCACAGAACACAGTGAAGATGTTTATTAAATACCGCTTTTTAGTGCATTATCTTTTTTGCTGTCTTTGCACTTACGTCACCGTTCTTGAAATGTAACTTGCTGAAGGATCAGCAGCACTCATTTGAAATATCTCAGTTACACGAGTTATGATTGATACATTGTTTGAGTGTTTATACGTGTATTGGTTTACTTGTTGTTATATCAACACAATATATCAATATATTTTGATCCAGAAATAAAAGTTATCATTTGTGAATTTTGGTACATTTATCAATGTATAACGATGACAGATATGGATGTGAGCTGTGTATCTCACATGTGATGTGAGACTATCAGCGCTTGCTGCTAATAAGAATCACAGTTAAAGAGTGTCAGAGTGTCCTTTTTATATTTATCAATGCCACAATCTGTAATAAGAGGAATAACAAAATAGCGTAAAAGCCTCATAACACCAACAGTCAGAGATGTTCCAATTCTCAATTTCATAAACTTGATGCTGGGGTGCCAGGACCCACAATCTGTGACACTTGAATAGGAGTTTAACCAAATTTAATATAGATAAGGTGTTAAAACAGTAGACCGACTGTTTCTTTCTTAATGATTTATTAGTATGGGGTGAGTAGTTGACATTATAATAAATAAAATAATAATCCATCTGTGTGTTGAGGCTATTCCTCAAATAATCTGTTTAAACTAAAAACAGCTTTACAAATTATGGATTGTGGCTCAGTGTTTATCACAGCTTGTGAGTAGCAGGTTGTTGCAGTGTTGAAAGCAAGTCACATTGGTACGGTTGCAAATAAAATGTATTTGACATTGATTTTGAGGGACTTCATTTAATTCTTGCCATCACAGTATTCCAGAAATTAAACAGGTTTCAACAAGACTTTATTTTTTTTTTAAACCACTGCAGCAAACACAAGTAGACACTGGTGATTGGGATATGAATGTGCTTGTGGGCTAAACACCTTATCCCATTCAAGATATAGTATTCAGAATATTGAGTGCATTTTAACATAGTCAATTTTTATTACTTATTCATTTTCTTTTATATGCACAACATATACTGTTGCTAATTGGGATACTCATATTTAGTTTTGGAGTAACCACAATGAAACATCTGAGAAACCTGAATAAAATACCTGGCATATAGGCTACTGATATAATCTGGGATACTGAGGCATGTATATCCAATTTTACTGTTGTTTTTTGCAGTCTGTGTTTCTATGGTAATATTGTAATATGATATTCATGATTGAGATATAGAGATGCACAAAAACAACCTATGGACTACCAAAAAAGACCATAACCAGGGCACTGTGCACTGTCTGTGCACATGTAAAGACAATCAATATGGCAAGTTCTCCTGCCTGGTCCCTGTATTGTGTGATTGACCCTGTTGAATTGATCTCACACTGGACTAACTCTTTGTGCATCAGAAATTTCTAAATTTTGATAATATGTGTGAGTCACCCCACTTTTAAAGCTACACCATGTAGTATTGGTAAGAAAAAGTGACCTCTACAATAATTAGTCACACGTGCTTGAAATTAGCTTCTAATCTCAACAACAATCCAAACAATTACCTTTTGAAACTAAGGGTGTGTTTGTATATAGATACTCTTGAGCGCCAGAGTGCCAGAGCACACTCTGGTACAAACTAGACCTTCGTACTTTCAGAGCACTATCAGAATTCCCTTTTATTCAGAGCGTCACCCTCTTGGGGCATTCAGAGCTACTCCAGCCACTCTAGCTTAACCATGTAACTGACAACTGACAGTGTATTACTATATTTCATCTTCCCTACTTCACGTCTGTTATCTGAACCATTCATAAAAATCCCTCAGGTATTTTGTGCCTGGTTACAATGGAATGGTAGACTAATGCTCTTTTATTTTAATTGGAGCATTGGATTGCATTTATGAAATAAGATGTAAGTGAAGCAACATTATGTCTAGAAGGTGCTTCTTTGTATGGTAAAGTTGGAAGGTAGGAACACCACAAATGGTAGGAACGCCAAACAGATTTTCAGTTTCAGATTGTTCAGTTCACAGTTTCAAACAGTGCTGCAGAGATCCAATTTTTCTTGTGACACTTTATATATTCGATACTAAACATATAGGCCTATCATACTTTATTTTGAATTCTCAGAGGTTTGTTTTTTTCTCCAAAACTACATGGTGCAGCTTTAATGGTGACATGCCACCCCACCTTTAACAGTGATGTCACAACCCTGAGTCCAACTGTTAAAACCCCAAATCAATTTATTTATATTTCTTTTTTTCTCTATCTATGGGG
>OMKL01093083.1:3503-19188 GCA_900302295.1 Parasudis fraserbrunneri | reverse complement strand
GCTTGGACACGCTCGGCGACAAGGTCGGTCTTGGCCCTCTGGGCCCGGTCACCACAGAGGAAGGGGAGGAGGTGGCGGCGATGGAGGAGATTGATAAAGAGGAAGAGGAGGAGGAGGGGGAGGGGGAAGGAGGAGGAGCTCCGGTACAGCTGACCAGCTCTCGTATGGGCAACGTGTCGGCAGCGGACAGCTCTGAGGTGTTTGTGTCTCTTCTAGCCGAGGCGAGCAGCATTCGCTACGACTCGAGCATGCAGGTGTGTATGAGGAGTGTGCGCTGAAGCTGGAGCTTGTGTTGACTCGTGATACTCATACAGAGGCCCACAGATTGGCTGTTAAAGTGTTTTATTTCATGTATTTATTTCATGTTTCAATAGATTTATTGTTTTTGTTCATGGTGAAATAAAATGGGGATTGTTGTAGATTTTTTTTTATTGGCTTAGCTGTAGTATAGACGCGATACTAAACTGTCTTGACTGGATTGTTCTAACAGTGACTACCTTCATTACTGTGTGTGTTCATGACATCCATTTGAACTGACTGTATAATTTGTGTGTGTGTTTGTGTGTATCCAGGTGGACAGTGGGTACAACACCACCTCAGCGGGCACTGCCAGTCTTATAGATGGCATCAGCCCAGACTGTCACGGCAAGGAGTCCTTCAGTTCAAACCTAATGGAGCAGGTCTTCCCATTCACTAGGCCCACTAAAGTTAAGGTAATATACCCCATACACTAACACAGCCATACGAAGCAAATTGGCTTTGTTCCCTTTAAATCAGATCAGACTTGATACAAAACACAATTGATCATTGATTGCTTCAGTCTGCTTCATTGGATTCTTCCACTTTGGGCTGGGTGGGGGTTTTCAGGGTTCAATTCGGCCTACACGTTGTATTTTGTACACACATACCCTCTCCGGTGGGTTTTTGTAAAGTCTGAAATGGAGCTGTGTTGTTTTTCAGGCCGTTTACCCTCACCACTGAGCCGGCTGACCGGTGCGTTAAACACGAATGCCTTGCTCCGCTGAAGCCTAAGATGACAATGCAATCAGGAATATGTTTACACAAGTGTTCAAAGCACTAATGTCAAAGTTTGTATTACTCTGTTCACATTGCCGAGCCTGGCCGAACCAAGCTTAATGTAGAGTAGTTGTTGAGACGGTGGGTACTGACTGTTTCCATGGCTACTATCTCCACCAGCCGAGGCTCAGTGAGGCTTTTCCACTTGCCCACTTCAAGAGTACAAAGGGTGATTTCCCAAAAGCATTTGTAGTGTGAACTCGACTGAAGAGAGAAACTTAAATGCTGTCATTTCTGCACTGAATTTGCACAACCCTGACCATCCCCTTCAATGCTGTTATCGACAATGACGACATTTAACTTTCTCCATTTGGTGCCGACATGAACAAGGGACTGATGAAACTTGACATTCAATTGAAAATTAATTTGTACTGTATTTATATGCTTTTATACCTGCTTATCATGAATTTTACTGAATATAGCATGTGTGCTCATGGCATTATATGTGAGGTTTTGGGTTAAGTTTTAAGGCGATTTATTAATATTCAGGTTTCTGTACGATTTCATGGTTATCTTACTAGTTTTGTTGTGCGTTTCACCACTGAAATAAGCCACTAGTTGATTTAAAAGCTGATTGAGCCATATATAGATTATATTTTGACTTCTAATGAAGTTGTATAATAAATGGATGTACAGTTTGGGTTGGAGAACTGTCATTAAACAAACAAACAAACCTTTCATCTGGCCCAAGATCTCCGTTTGTCTCCCTTTCACCATTCTTTGGCTTTTGTAAATGTCCAATGAAAGTTTTAGACCAGTGATACTACCATTTTTACCATATCAAATAATGTTAGTATGTTAGTATTTTTCTTGAAATATTCATTTTCTAGAATCATGTCAGAAATCTGACTTTATTTTCATTTACACATCACAATTGTGTATGATTCATGTTATAAAAACCCAAACAATACTATAACGCAGATAAACAATAAATATAGATATATCTCCCAGCCCTAATTGTTAGTTGGTTTCATGGGTCTTTCTATGGCTAATTTACTCCAGCTCTTGGCATTGCAAATATTTATATAATTTATGAATAATGTTACATGATATTAATATTGTCCTTTAATTTGAACTGTAGTACTCAGAGACAGGAGGGGAACGTAGAACAGCTGGGGTAAAAAAAAAAAAAACAGCTGTAAGAAAAGCCAACAGTTGACGAAGGAAAGAAACCTAAGATACCTGAACTCAATCTACAACATCTTCAATTAGCAGATGCATTACATTTCTGATGATTATTCTCTGTAACCCGTGTCTGTGCATTGGCCCTTTTGAGACGTGGGCACTAGTCAACAACTTGAGTTTAAAAGTATATATATATATATATATAAGGAGTATTGTAAGAGTATGATGGTGAGAACAGGGCTGTATTTCAACAACATCTACAGAATTAGAAGGAATAAAACAAATTGAATAGTCCTTCAATCCATAGCAAATTGCGCCGGTACACTAAAGATGGCCGCCACAGACTGCTGCCCATATATCTACACAATAATAACAGGTTCTTCCGTGTGGTGACGCTGCCATGTCAGCGGTCCAGTTTGGGTTTCTTGGCCTGAGGTGCTGTGTCTGGTGCTGGAACACTGACACCAGGAATCTGGAAAAACAACAGCCAGAATCAGCGTGTGTGTTTGAATGATGCCCGGGTGAAAGCAAGGTGAGCTTCAGTTGGCTGTATCGGACTGCCAAATGGAAACGAATAGTGTTTGAACCAGAGACATGCTCATATCTGATCACAGGCATGCATGCGCGCAATTCATACATGCAGTCCTATAGCTTAGCCTGGCCTTACCACAGGTTCAATCAAGGCCATGCGGATCTTCTGGTGCTGGATATTCGAGGCGTCTAGACTGATGGTCACCTTCACCTTGTCAAACATGTGGAAGGTGTGTTCTGCCACTGTCAAAGTAGGGCCCTATGGAGACAGACGGAACACAGTGAGGAGATTTGTAATAAGGCTTTCATAGCACAGATCCAGGTAATGATACTAAAAATAGAATGGATGGAACAACTCTCCAAATCTACGATTACATTTTCTACTTCTAGTAATAGGTGCAGACATCTAAAACTACTTAATCTGCAATTTCTCAACCTCTATAAATGTATGCGTGGTTGGAAAGATAAAAAGGAAAAAGAGGACCATTTCAATTTTGAATCAGAATTCTTACACCACTAGAATTAAGCTTTCAATTAAACAAATCAACTGTCATGTCATGTAGTATTGATGATTTTCAGAGGTCTTGTACCTCTTCATCAAAGCTGCTTTTTGGATTGCTCTTGTCTTTGCCATCAAAGAAGACCGTTCCCTCCAGGCCAAACTTGGGGATGAGGATGATGATGGCATTCTTCCTCACAAACAGGATGAAGCCCTCCTCGTTCAGGATGCCTCGGCTCTTGAAGAACAACTGGAGGGGGAGAAGAGAGTTAAGCCCGATTTATACTTCTGCGGAAAATGGTGAGTGCAGACGCGGTCTGCAGCGGCCGCTGAGAGGGCTTGCAGATGCGCCGCGCACCTCCTGAGAAACGTATCTTCACGCCAGACACTGCAGAGGTAATGACTGGGCTTGAGAGCAATGAGGTAGGATTTCCTGGACATCACACAACCTATCATCTGCTTTATCAATAAAGAAAAAAGATGAATCCGTTTCAGAGGAGTACCCACCCCTTTATTATCCATGATTCTTAATTATTCAAAAAAAGGATAGTCCTGCATCCATGCACAAAACTCTGTTGCTAGATCATGGTCTTGTAAGAAAGATATTTGTAATGAAATAGGGCCCTGGTGTTTTTCATTCAGAATTGACAGACTTCAAGACTAATTATCCATAGCAATAACCCTTATCCAACAAGAGTCCTTGTTGCCTACAAACGAGGTGATTGTCTGCAAGCGCACAAAACGGAGTTTACATTTGGCTTTAGTGCCAGGTGTGTGTGTGTGTGTGTACTGTGCACTCCTAAATGTATGAGTACAGACAGTTGCCTTTTGGGGTCACTGTATGTCAGGTATATACCTCTGTTATACACTGTGTGTGCATATGTGGGAGAGCTCAGGTTGTGTGTGTGTGTGTGTGTGTGTGTGTGTGTGTGTGTGTGTGTGTGTAATGGAGTACTCTGGTAGAAATACTGCTCTTTGACTGCTCTTCAAATCAATAGCGCGGCATGCACAGGTAGTTTGACACTGGATAGAAGCTTGACCCCGAGAGAAAGATATAGTCCTTGCTGGCAAAAGGACCTGTCACTGGTGTCACACCTGTGTGTGTGTGTGTGTGTGTGTGTACCTGTGTGTGGAAGGCCACAGAGGACCTCTGTGCATACTGAGCCATCTTGTGCCTGTAGTTGAGGTTGTTGCAGAGGGCGGACTGCTTGTGCTTGTCCATCAGGTCTGGGTAGGTGCTGTCTGCTGCTATGGCCACCGCCAGCAGACGATGCACTATAATGTCTGAGTACCTACAGAGGCGGGGAGAGATGGATGAGGAGATGGAGGGATAGAGGGAGGTATATGTGAAGCGAGTGAGGGAGAGGGCAGGAAAAGCAGGAGCAGAGTGGAAGGTGAAGGAGGGATAGATGGAAGGAGGGAAAAGGAGATGAAAGAGAGCAGTGGTAGGGAGGGACAGATGGGTGGATGAAATGACAAGGTTTAAGTAAGAGTAAAGTAACGGTGCACTGGTATATATTTTCAGTTCTTCCAAGAGTAAGGGCTTCAGGTGTAGGTGTGTCTGTGTGTGTGTGTGTGAACCTACTTTCTTATCAGCAAGGTGAAGTGTGCATATTGGTAGTTTATACATACATCAACCTACCTCGTAATGTTGAAGCATGTATATCGGTAGCATATATATATATATATTTACTTATGTACACAAACCTACCTCCTAATGGGCGAGGTGAAGTGTGTGTATATGGGTGAGGCCAGGCCGTAGTGGCTGAAGTCGCTGTCCATGCCGGAGCAGAAGTAGACGGCCTGCATCATGCAGCGCGTGGCCAGGATGCGCAGCATGGTGTTGAAGTAGGGGAAACCCGCCACCTGGGCCGTGTCCAGGGAGTCGGCCAGAGCCTTGGCCGTGTCCGTGTGGATCAACAGCCCCTACAACAGGCATGCAGGCAGTATCGTAACACATTCACATTAAACAGAGGAAGAAGTGGGACAGGGAACTGTGACGGTTTGTTTTTGCTGCTGTCGTACATGGTTGCCAATGACGATGGGTAATCAAAGGCTGTCTTTTTATTCATGGCTTTCATTTGTCTTTTGAATGACTGCACAATATACGGAGTCAGCGGCAAAGATGACTTACTTCAGATCACTGTGCCAATACGTAAGGTTTTGACTGTACATTTTAGGCATTGGGTTGATGCTCTTATTCTGAGCATAGTTGTAAATAGAATAAGACCACATTAATACCAAGTTGACGTGTGAGTCTACTGCATTTCCCCCTCATTTAAATACACATGCATGTATCAGTATGTAGTAAACCCTGAACTGAGTATGCCAAGGCTGAGTCAAAACCTTGGCCAAGTCAAAGCATTCACACTGCCTTTTTGCAGGATACCATATAGGGCCAAGCATAGCCACCCACCTTGCATTTGGCAGCCTTGGTGAGGATGTCGTAGTTAGATGGTGGTGGTGCGGGGTGCTTTCTGAGCAAGGCACACTCGGAGAACTCATCGTAAATCTTTTGAGCGACTGAAATGTTGGCCAACAACATGAACTCCTCCACCATGGAGTTGGTCTCCCTGGCAACCAAGAGCAGAGTGTTTGTTTACACATCCACAACTTTTCAGACCCAATGATAGAAATAAGAGCGAAATGACTGCTGTTTGTGACTGCCTGAGGTACGTTTTCTTTATTGATCTAACTACTGATTAGGGCTGCCCCCTACTCGTCCATTCATTGGTCGGTTTGGTCTTAGTCGACCGAGACTTTGTTACTCGAGAATTTCTTTAGTTGAGCACAGCACAGATGATGTAAAAAACCCCCAATAATAATTACAATTAAAAAGCGTAAAAAAACAAAACAATTCTGTATTGTATGGAAAATGAAAAGAGTATGTGAGGAAAGCATGCTCCCTGACTGCTTACATGAGCTCTTTGGTCTGGAGGTCAATGGGGTCATGGGTCTCACTGTCCATGTGGAAACGAACCTCCACAGACGACAGCGTCAAGGCTCTGGAACACAACAAACACAAACCATGTTGAGGGTAAGCCATGTACGATCTATTTAACCACTGGTCTTAAAAGGACCACACCGCTCCAAGTAGGAGTTTTAGCCCTTTACTAATCAGTACACATATTTTACATTGACCCTGACCATCTTCCTGAGCATAGCTTCGTTTTAGAGATGTGTGCTTTTTGGTTTTTTATGCAAACGTTATGGTGATAAACCATAGAATTATATATTAAAAAATTACCCAAAATTATCTCCTGGTCATGCTAACAAATTGGTCGCTCCTTAGAAAACCTCTCTCTTTCTCCCTCTCTGTCTACTGCCAAGCATAAACAAGGAATTTGTATAGGCATTGCCAATCATAAGCAGGGAATCTGTCTTGTGTAAACATATCACAACCTACAGAATACTTCTACTTTAAGGTCTTACCCTTTCTCTATCCTCTGTCTCTTTAATCCTAACCTACTAACTACTTCTACTTTAAGGTCTTACCCTTTCTCTATCCTCTGTCTCTTGAGGATCTTGGCCAACTTGTTGAGACCTCGTAGGCTTTTAGTGATGTCATCGTTCATGGTGGTGTCGTCAATCCTCATCTGGGCCTCGGCATAAGTCAGAGACGCCTGCACCAATCAACAGCAGGAAGGAGAAAGGAGAATAAGGCTCAAGTCAAATGCTCTTCATTAACATTGAATGAAAACAGGGAAAACGTATCTAAAATGTCTGAAATATGCCACTGTGGTCTTCTTGTTTTGACATGAATGAATGAAAGCCAATGTGTAGAACTAATGGAACTACTTGTTGCAGTGCGTTTCACTGTCACATAAGTCTTTGCGGCTACGGCATTAAGCATTGTGTGTTGCACCGTACCTTGGAGTTAATGATGCTCTTGGTGAACCTGGTCTTCAGGATCTCAGCCTCGTGGTTCATCTCCCAGATGCAGGAGAAGGCCATCCTGGTGAGGAGAGAAAAGAAGAAGAGCCATGACACATATCATGACTATATATATGAAGGGAGTACTAAACTAATTAAAAGGAGTATGTGGGTGGAGCGGTGGATCAGTGGGGATCCTCACCTCTCCACATTGGAGCGTAGAGAACACAGGTTGGAGCTCAGCAGCTCAGGAACCATGTCTATCCTCTGGTGGAGACAACCACAACCACAACAACAACAACAACATGTCACTCTCTGGCAATGATAACTCACTACAGAATACTGTAGGATACAGTAAAAACACATGTTTTCTAAAACAAAGCCTGAAAAATAATTAATCAATGCTTCAATCAAATTCCAAACTGAAAACCATATAACGTAAGGAGTGTGAGTGTTTTTGCATGCGTTTCCTTTACCTTGCCACACAGGTAGACCGTAGTTCCACGGTTGGCGGCCTCTTTGTCCAGAGCGTTGCCAGGTCTTATGAAGTGACTGACGTCGGCGATGTGGACTCCCACCTACGGCGAGCCGGGAGGGACACACTTTTGAGAAACTCACGAAATACAGAGACTGAAACAGAATGAAAATTGTGACTTCAAAGTACATTTGCATTTACCGCTGACCAATATATGTACCCATAAAATGTGAACTTGTGTCTTCTGTGTATTTACTGTGTGTGTGTGTGTGTGTGTGTGTGTATGCATGTACAGTATACGATGTACGCCTGTGCATACCTCCACGTTTCCGTTGTCCAGCTCTCTACAGTGGAGTGCATCGTCTATGTCTGTGCATCCCGGAGGGTCCACACTGCACACCGTCAGCTGCCTCAGGTCCTCTCTCACCCTCATATCCTGCCAAACACACACAGTTTGCACCAAAGCACCGGTTGGTAGCAGCACAATGCCAATGTCATGTGATAATAAAGCTCATTAGGTTAGTATGTATGAAATATAACACGGACACACAGTGTCATAGATGTAAAACATGATGGTGGAGTCAAAGTGTTGTGCCTGTGAACCGCCACTAGGGGCAGAGTGGCTAACAGTGAGTGAGTTAGTGGCATAGTGGGTCTTATCAGGTGCTTCACATCTAAAAACGCCTCATCCCATCAGTAAGCCCCTTGACACCAGGAGGTGCAGTGACCAGCATGGCCGCCCCCGCGTGGCTCAGGAAAGTGCGTTGGTTACCTCCGGTGTGATGCTCCAGGGCATCTTGGGGAGGAAACTGAGCACGGCCTGGGAGAAGGCCTGGTGGGGGACATCATGCTCCAGCAGCAGCACCTCCGTCTCGGTCTCCTTGTCCCCCGCGCTGCCCAGACTACGCACAAAATGACCCTGAGACATGGAGACACAGAAAAGTTTCCCGTTTTATGGTTACATTTGCTAATATTACCTTGCATCAATACAGGTTAGATTTCAAGCTAGACTAGAAACACCAGAAAACACAAGAGTCACATCCTGATTCGTATCTTGAGTTTAGATGGTTAGGGTTGAGTGGCCCCAATGGCTGAGTGGACTGATGCACTTGACCAGAGAGACCATCCGTAAGAGTGTGTTTGAGTCCGGCTCTCGCTATACTGTCACACTTCTCTCCTCAGTGTCCCGTCTGCCTTTGCTGTGCTGCCGTGTTGTTGCGGCGCTGTAAAATGAAACACTGGGAAACGGGGTTAACGCCACTCACGTTGGGGTATCTGGAGTGCTTGGGCCAGCCGTCGATGGCCACCATGATCCTCTGGCCCGCCAGCGTGGTCGCCTGCCGGGTCTCTATACGTATCCGGGGGATACGGCGGTCTGCCGGGGTGAAAAGGTGCCGCGTTGACTAACAATATGTGAGAGGAGGGGGGGAAGAGAAAGAGAGAGACGGGTAAATATTGTGTCTGGTGGTGAGCGAGAAAACCAGGGTGTAAAACTGGACAAACGTTTCGACAGGTTCGGTCAAGCTTGATGTATTCACACAAATCAATGTGTTTCCTAACAAACCTATACTGTTATCAATAATCTATTAACGAATAACCAAAGATCAAAAGTCTCAGATCTTAGAAAGCTTGAACACTGAATACATGCCATACTAAGAGACCAGTGTACATGGTGGTGCATCTCAGAAAGCCTTCACATTGAATACAGTATGACAATCTATGAGACCAGAGGACATGGCAGTGTATATCAGAGAGCTTGAACACGGAATATATGTATATATACAAAGAGACTAGTGTCCATGGTAGTCCATCTCAGAAAGCTTTCACGTCGAGTACATGGCAAACTAAGCGTGTGCATGGTAGTATAGTAGTGTGGTGTTACCTCTTTGATCTGGGAGAGGTTGAGCATGCCGCAGAAGGGCCTCCAGTTCCTCTTGATGATTCCCACCACCCTGCCGGTGGGCTTCCTGGCTGCACCAGCTGCAACACCCCTCAACTGGTGATTGACAGACGGTACGCTATTATTACTATGGCTAAGAAGAAATGTCTGTCTGAATTTGTTTGTCTAATAAATCAGACTTCTTATCTGCAAAAAAACTAAAACAACCAACAATCTCTATTTTTAGACAGCTTTTTTTCTTTTAACTATACTTGGTAAATGCACTACTGTGCGTGCAGGACTCTGTGTAGGATAATACAGAGATTCTGTTTAGCCATACATGTTTAAGAAATATAAGGCTAGGACTATGCTAGATTTGCCTCAACAAGATACTTGGCTTCACTGCACCAAGATTTCAGACAGTGGTCTTTACCAAGCGATTCAGTTGGCTGAATACCTCACACTGATGTTGGCAGTGGAATAAACAGACCTCTCAGTTTTAAGGCTCGTTTACACTTCACAACGCAGTTGTTATGACATAATTACAGCTGAAATGACCATCTGCATTGTGCCTCTCAAAAATTGTTGCCATGCATCTTCTAACATGCGTCAGATCGGCGGTTATTGGTTCCCGTGGCCTGTAGCCATTGTGTCATCATGGAAGTGCGAGTGGGAAAACACAAGGAGTGTGTATTGCAGGATCTCTGCGGATGCTGCATGAGGAGTTGGCGCGCGCTCCGGCACTTAGCATGTTTGAGCCTTAATCCCCCCCATCCTATGGTCAAATTAACCCTTCCTCACCGCCTTCTCTTCATCATCATCCTCAGTGGTGTCGTCGTCCTTTGCCCCGCCCTCATCCTGTAGCACCACCGAGGAGGGAGCCACCCACTGTTCCCGTGGGAACAGCTGCACAGCAACCACATCCTGGTGCACTGCCCTGTTGAGGTTCTGAAGACCCTGCAGGAGAACCTGGTAGAGAAGGTAAGACATTTTGAATAGATAGGTCACTCAAGAACTGAGAATGGAATAGAATAGAATAGAACAGAATAAAATAGAACAGAACAGAGCGAGAAAGAACAGAGCAGCATTTCAGAGTTTCTCTTTTTCTTGGGTCTCAGACTGATAAACTCTTTTCAACACAGACACAAACAACAATGACACCAATGGCGCCACAACCCCCATACACCTCCTTTCCCTAACACACACACACACACACACACACACACACCTCCGTACTGTCCTCCGCCTCTCCCTGGATAAAGACAGTAGCCTCCAGGTAGTTGTCCCTGCTGGCCCTGAAGGTGCCCTGAATGAAGGAGCCACTCTTGATGCCAGCCTGGATCCTGGACAGAGGGAGGTGCTCAGGGAAAAGCACCTTACCGCTGGTGATCTCACTCTGAATGGAAGAGGGGTCAGGTGACAGGTAGAGCAAGAGGATGGGGGGAGAAAGAAAGGCAGGAGTGGAGGGAGCGGGAGGAATAGGGAGAGGGAGAAATAGAGGGAGGAATAGAGAGAGAGATAAGCGTGAACACAAAGCATAGGATATAAGGATTGTCTCCCTGCCCCTAAAAACCTGCGGTGGCTGAAACAAAAGTGTATTTTCATCCAGCAACTTGAAATACAAAAAAAGTAAAATACAAAGCAGCGTGTGAGTGTCTACCTGCTCGTCACTGGCCAAAGCCAGGCGGTCCATTAGCTCAGGGTTGGCTATCAGACTCTTGATGTACTCTTCACCTAGGAGAGCAGGGGAGAAAAATTAATGAGCACAATAAGACACAACAATCAATGTAGGTGGTTTGAAACAAGGCAGGTGACAAATCGACCTAAATGACATGGAAACACCCCAGACAGGCGTTCAGAAGATCAAAGTTTTTTGGTTTATTAATTCTTTGAAGTTGCGTATAAAACATAGGATCGAATGATGCGTTTTGAATTGTGGCTTCGTCGGGTTCACTTTGAGGAGGAAGAACGAACCCGATGAGGCCAGGATACGACGCGTGTCGTTTACTCGTATGTTTTACACAACCTCAGTGAATGGAAAGACGCAGTCGCTACTCTCATGTTGGACTGTATTTGTTCCTGCTCTGTCTGGCATCTGCATGGAGCAGCACTGCTGTGCACAGCGGTGCCGACTAATTCTTCTTGAGTGGGAAACCTCTCCTCTTCCAAAATACACTGGATAATCTACTTAACCTCCTGGGCATTTTTGAATTATTTTACTTGAGTGGTCATTTTTGATACCGTTTTATGGCAAATGCGATACCACTGTGCTACATTTTCAACATTATTTCCCTCCTTTACAGCAGGTGCATAACTCCCGCTGTAAAATCAGGAGTGCAAAACGTATGTTCCTGGCTGGCCCGGCACAGAATGTCTTCAGTAAGGGGCTGCTCACATCTGTATACCAGCAGACTGCTCTCCTCCGCCTTCTCCTTGTTCCCTCGGTCGTTGGTGAGGAGGACCACCCTGAGCCCATCTGTGTCGGTGGCCTCCTTCAGGTGTCGGCCGTACCACTTGGCTGCCACCCGGATGGCGCGGTCGTTACGGTCGTTGGCGCTCTCCCCAGGCTCGCGTTCAATGAATGTTTCCCTGGGTGAGTAGATGGTAATAAATGAGATGACGAACCATGTAAGTCGGGTTTTTTTTTTGTTTTGTTTTTTTCCAGCCAGCCGCCTGTGTGTTTGCGGTTATAAAGTCAATCCAAATCACTTGGGAATGTTAATGCGATACATCGCCTGAAAGTACTCAACCTCTACTGTACGCAACGCACCAACATACTATTTTAAGATAACCAAGTTTGAAAATATTGTTCATTGTCATTTATATTACAAGGGTAGCTACGAGATGAGTGTGTGGTATTTATTTATAAAGGCTTACACCTTCCTGTTGTGTTGCTACAGTATACCGTAGATAATCATGGTGCTCACTTAGTAAACACCATGTATAGCAGCTCTTTTAAATGCTTAGTTAAAACTGGAGTCTCAGCATCATCTTATCTGGAATGTGATGTGTCCCCTTTTGAAGTTGTTTAGCACGCCCCATCTTTCAATTCAAATATGTCTTCCCCCAGTGTCTCTAAGGTGCAGTTGGTTTATGTTGGGTTTTGAGAAACACCTCTCATCTACCTGTGGTGTTCATTGGTAAAGGTATAGAAGTGTTTCTCCTTCTCGTGGATGATGTCCTTGAGGCGTTTGTAGACGGGCGCACTGCGGTGGCGAACCTCCTGGAGCACTGTCTGTAGCATGATCACATTCTGGATCAGAGGATCCTCCAACACGTCAATCTACAGGAGATGAAAACAGATAATTTACGGAGTGAGATAGACTGGTGGTCAGAATCAGATATCATATCAATCATCAATCATATCAATAGGCTTAGTTCCACCATATTATGATTTTACGAATCCAAAACGGTAACAATGTTATGTAATCTTTCATCCCAATGCATTAATTTAAGTCTATGTTTTATGTTAATCCTGATATGAGCAGATAATGTTGGATTCATCGGGATAGGATGAAGTCTCATGCACGCACGCACAGGAGTGGATGCACACACAATAACGAGCTATGCTTTACTTTCCACATAACTGATGGTTTACATTACCTGATGCAACACCACATTCGTGTCAGGCACCAAATAGTGTGGAAATGTGCACAAGTTGCTCTCAATACGCGCATCCTTTTGCAGCACCGTGGATTCTTGTTTGCATTCAGTGCAAACTTCACTTCCACACCAAATATCATCTCTCAAATAGTGTTCACGCACTATTTTCATCACCCCACCCGATCGGGTCTTCTTTACGAATGTTTTAGATTTCAACATGATGACAATAAATGTAGCAAAATTGTAAATTCTAATATATTTATTCTATCATTTGATGATGATTACAAAACTCGCTAGCTTGCTGGTTACCCATGTGTTAACAACTGTCAGTGGGACAAAAAAAAGCTTTCCCGGAGTTTCAAGTAAGGTACTTTTGAAATGAAACTGTAAGCCTATGTTTTTCTGTAGCTCGCTAGCTATAGTAATTGTTACCTAGAAATAATTTGTATAAAACAAATTCTAACCCGGATAGCTTTATATTTTACTGTGCATATATTTATATTGCTATAACTGTGCAATATACCAAATAGGTTGGAATTTAGGAATAGACTCTTGTAGGCCAGCTACCACATGTTCGATGAAAACAAAGCAGAGGAACGCACAAGAGGGTCCTATACTTTTGTCCAGCTAAATACATGTCGCCACCCATACGCATGGTTTGGTATTGCATAATGTGTAGGCTGTTTTTTATAGTTCAATGGCTGTGACAGGACATTTGTTGCAGTGCATATAATCATTGCAGGGGGCGCTGTAACAAACGCTCCTCGGTAATTGTAGCTGTGTAGTTGTTGGTCTCCTCCTAAACTCCTTGTCAACCAAATGTTGTCATAGGTTGGCGGCGGTTACCAGTTGGTGCAGAGCGGGACTCTTGAAAATAACAACAGACCGTCTGTCCTTGTCAGCCCCTGGTTATATTCTAGCTAGCTGTGCTTTGGTATATAAGGTGGGGATACAGATTCGCGTTTAGCATTGACTTCGCAACTTCTATTGTCAGCTAACGTCAGCTATCTACCCAGCAGCTGTTAGCATTTGTGCGTTAGCTTGCTACCTAGCAAGCCTCTTGCTCCTCACTAAACCTCAGCGAATTTAACGTGAGCTGAGCTGAAGCTCAAAGAAGGAAATGCCGTGATGCCCTTGATCTTCTGATTTGCTCTCTAATCCCTAATCTCGCTGCTTATGTTACTTGCTTGCTAGGTTTGCTTGCAAAGGAAGGGACATCAAGCAGCATTTAGAGACTAGACAAAAATGCCCCCCAAAAAGCAGAAGATCCCGTCGGTCAACATCTCCAGCTCTCTGGACATGGAGTCGGAGGACATAAGCCTAGAGACCACGGTCCCTACCGAGGATATCTCATCGTCTGACGAACTCCGGGACGGTTCTCAGAAGGTGACCCGCCAACTGCTCGAGAGGAAAGAGCTTCTCCACAACCTCCAGCTTCTGAAGATAGAACAGTCTCAGAAGAACCTTATCATTGACAACATGAAGGCTGACCATCTCACCAAGGTAGCGAGAAGCTCTATGAGACTGGAGAGAGGCTAAGCAGAACAAAAACATATACACCACAGTGTGTAAACTCAAACCATGCTTTGAGCTTACAGTGTCTGGTGGTGAGACAGAGAGAGGCGCTTTCAACCCCCAAACAGTATGTATTTTGCTTAGCATCACCATTCAGAGGGGATGGAGAACTGAATCAATATTTGTCCTTTGCTCTTATATACTCCTTTTGTATAGATTGAGGAGTTGGAGGAGAGGCTGAATGATGCTCTACATCAGAAGCAACTCCTGGCCCTACGATTGGACAACCATCTCAAGCTGGCTCAGGATGAGAACAGGTGAGAAGGTGACTGGAGAGGCACAGGGGATATGGGGTAACGATGCACTGCTGTGCCGTGGGGGCTGCAGTATCTTTCTAGTTTTTAGCACTTCAGTTTACTGGCCTTGGGAATGAACAGGTTTAACAGGTGGATGCTCTTAGGTAAGCGCCTTACAGTACTATGAATGCATACATTTTCTGAAGAAATTAAACGTTTAATGTGCTCCAACCAGCCTATAAAAAAGGGAGATCTATCTGGTGCTCTCAGAATGGGGCAATCCTGATGAGAGGCCAAACTTCAGAAATCTATGGTCACAATAGTGAATTACTGGAGCAAAGTAGTCCATTATAAAGCTAATGAAGGTAATCCTCATTCCTCACATGCATACATTTTCAGTATGGGTGACCCGGTGGGAGTCATGCTCTTCCCACTGAACTACACAGGACCACCAGGTTCAGACATGAGAAAGCAAAGAGACATGCAGGTTACTGGTAGACTGGATAAACTTGGCAGCCAGCCACAGCCTAAACTGAACAGAGTTTGTCCTGTGGTCGGTGTATATAATAAGAAAAAAATACACCTAATTGCAATAAAATGTCAAAGTCAATTACACTTAATGAGTAAAGAACCCTAAATCAATTAGGCTTATTAGATGAGACACTCACAGCGCTCTCGGTGAGAGTTAGTTCTCATTTTACAAGAATACTCGATAGAACATCATTATGGGATCTGTCAACAGATGACAGAATCAAAACGAGAATTCATTATAAATGTGAAAACTGTTAATACTTGGAGCCCAGGATTATTGT
>OMKL01093065.1:0-10295 GCA_900302295.1 Parasudis fraserbrunneri | reverse complement strand
AGTCGGTGGAGAAGTAGAACACCAGGCCGAAGGTGATGGAGATGGGGAGGGCGGGCAGGGCCTTCTTGAATATGGCCAGCAGCAGGAGAGTGACGCGGGACCCCTGAACACACACACACACACACACGAGGGTAGAAGAGTGTCACGTGGGATTCTTTCTGGAACTTTAGGGCAACAGTGGCTCAGGAGGTAGAGCCGTCGTCTGGTAATCTGAAGGTTCCCGGTTCGATCCCCGGCTCCTCCCGGCAGCGTGTCGAAGTGTCCTTGAGCAAGACACTTCACCCCTAACTGCTCCCGACAAGCAGGTTGGCACCTTGCATGGTTGCCTCCGCTGTCGGTGTGTGAATGTGTGAGTGAATGGGTGAGTGTGAGGCATAAGTTGTAAAGCGCTTTGGATAAAAGCGCCATATAAATGCAGTCCATTTACCATTTAACTTTAACAAGGGGAAAATCCACCCCAAAACAGAATTCTTTATGACGTGCTCTTCCAGTGATCTTGGGACAGTTAAAAGTCAGTATCTTTTCAAACGTTTTCCCTAAGCTGGAAACCAGAGCATCAAGACTTGAAATTGTGAAGCCATCAGGTGACACTTTTTGGTCCACTGATGATGAATTAGTGAATTAGCTTGTAATACGTTTTGTTTGAGCCGTTACATCCAAATGAGTTTTATTTAAAACGTAGGGCTTGCAGCTCTGAATCAGAAAATGTACCCATATATCCCAGTAAAATCACCATGGTTACAGTCATGGTGTCCTGTAGGAGTTGTTGCGTTATTCACCGTCTATGGAGCAGCTCTGGGATGCGTCTCTCGATGACATCATCACCAGAGTCTTGTCTCTCTGGCGTTCAGCTTAAGGAGAGACTTGTTCACACTCACAAATCAAAACTGAGCTGTATAATATCACAGAAATAACACACGCGGATTCCACCTCAGGGTGTATTTTCCCTTTAACCTCCCGCCAGCGAGCCGACTGCGAACTCTTAACACGCGAGAGACCACAGAGGTGTCAGTTCGATCTTTAAGACGGGAGAACCACGTACCGTAAGTCCGTTTGAAGATTTTTTTTTTTTTCCCCCCAACCTAATCATCTGTAGATGGTTGAGTGATGAGTATGTTAACAGTTAAAGACGGTAGAGTTGGGAGTGTTTTCGGATGATTTATCATGTGATTTGGATTGAGTTCAATACTGCAAATATGTGTCAAAAGTTTTTCTGAATGCACTTTGCCTGAAGCCAGTTCTTTAGCCTGAAAGGGTTCAGCTTATTTTCATTACTGCCGATATGACATTTAATATGTATGCTAAATGAGTGGTTCTCAACCTGGGGGTCGGGTCCCCCAAGGGGGTCGCAAAACGATATACACATACTTTATCATGTTTAC
Organism: Parasudis fraserbrunneri; assembly: GCA_900302295.1. Classification (NCBI taxonomy): domain Eukaryota; kingdom Metazoa; phylum Chordata; class Actinopteri; order Aulopiformes; family Chlorophthalmidae; genus Parasudis; species Parasudis fraserbrunneri. The sequence goes on along the minus strand of OMKL01093065.1, from coordinate 8,913 downwards.
AATCTTTGGTTTAGATGCTTTTTTTCTGTGAAATAATGACTATTTGAAGTCTAAAGCCCATCTCCAATCATTAATCAAGTTAAATATCCTGAAAAGGGCTGCAGAGATACCCTGGTATCTATAGGAGGTCGGCTGACTAACTAAACACTGATAATGTTTTCAACACTGGCCTCCCCGGGGCGGTGGCCAGATGTCGCGTCCCCTGCAGAGCTATTGATGGGTGACATTAGTTACTCAATTGATTAAACAGTAAATTATTTGAAAAGGGGTGTTTTTATGAATGAAAAATAATTCACAGTTCCACTGAACGGTGCTATGGTTTGGCCCAGGTTCTGCGGTCAGTGCACAGTGGCAGAGCTGTTTGTGCGAGACGTGGTTCCACTCAATTGAAATTACTTAAAGAGACATGTATGTATGAATGAAAAAACCCCCAAAACGACTACCATTTGAAAGCCGATTCTGACCGTAATGATCGAATGTTCCTACCCACCCCTACTCCAAATCCTGTTTTTGATGCTATCAAACTATGATGATGCTGCTGATGGTGATGATGATATGTATACGTGTGTGTGTGAATACATTTCAATCTCAATTTCAGTTTCAGTTTCAAAATGTGCACTGTGTTTCTGATGCGTTCTAAAAGGAGGACTTACTATGAGAATGGCCACGAAGCAAGCTAGTGTGGTGTTCCAGTCTCCCCCGGTGGCAGCAGCCTTCCCTACCAGCACGCTGTAGAAGATGAAGTCTCCAAGCCCCAATTTCACTCCTCCTATCGAAGAGAAAATAAAAGGTGTGTTAACCCCTCCTTTAGAGATAAAGTAAAATAACGTAACTTGTACTTACTATAAATACATTTCAATCGTTGTGGAAAAACTCATTTTAGGTGGGTTTACCCTCCACTACATCCCTGCTCCAATACACACAAATAGAGAGAGCCACAAAGCCTTTTTACTGTGGAAATCCTCTTGTATAATTAAAAGTTCAAGCCCATTCTCTGCTCATTCAATCTCCCCGTTGTTGCCTCGTGGTATAGGCAGGGGTTAACTACAGATCCCAGGTTCATATCTAATACAGCCCCATGTGGCTCTCAACGGGCCAACACAGCCAGCTTTAGCTTGTGCTAAAAAAATAAAGTGCCTCTTTGAGAAAAACATTCTACCATGATTTCCCTGCTTTTTTGAATTACCATCAGACTTGGAAAGCATCAGGCAGAAGAACAAGGTGGATTTTTTTTGTGTGTCTGTGGTGTCATTTTCAAATCCACCAATAGGGAGTGCAAAACTGCTTTAAAAAAAGATATAGGCCCATCTGAATCTAGCAAAGCACATGTCATGCAATTTGGTTTCCTGGCTCTGGGGCAAGTACCAGTCAAGTCAATGTAGTTTGGTGTTGGCATAGAGTTCAAATGGCTTATAAATGAAAGATGCCTCACATCATCACATCATCACATTTACATGGTTACTCATTTGGTGTCCATATTAGGGCCTCAGTGAGCGTACAACCAAATGACGGTAATGCTAATCTAGCACGAACACAGATGCCTGTAAAGGACAACTGTCATACGTACTATCCAAGTGCATTTCCAGACCGCTGTAAAAAATATATGAATGTCAAAAAGCTCATTATCTGTGATATGACCACTCACTATCCTCCTCCAGGTCGTCCTCTGTGGAATAGGAACTGGTCAAGCCAGAGGAGAATCTGGCGTCTCGCTCCGCCTCCCGGTCTCTCTCCGCGGCGCTGCCTTCGCTCTGGTGGGCCTCCTCATCTGACACAACAACATGGCAGCGGTTGACACACCGATTCAAAGAGCAGTTTCCCGCCGCAGGAAACCCGACTCAAAACGGCCTAATCCCATGGTTCACTTGTATTTTGTGATAAGGAACTACTGTTTAAACGCCCGACCGGTGATCCAAACAAACAAATGGGTAGCCCCACCACCAAATGTTGTAATGACATATATGGGGACATGTTTTTTATTCTCTAGTTGGTTGACTGAACTCCTGATACAAGGACTAAGACTTAGACATCAGGTTCGTTTTTTAAATTGTATTTGCTGTATTCTGTGGCAGTAAAAGGTTTGTTTGTTTGTTTACATTGAGAATGTTTGTAAACATTGGAGTAAATTAGACCTGTATTCTGCTTTATGATGTGTCAAACAGATCAAACTCTTCCCAAGAATGTACGTATGTAAATATACCCCATATTGATGTGGTCAACGACAAAAAAGATCACGGATCGGGGCTTTAAAGTAAGTACATTGTAAGTATGTTGCACACACCTGTATCGTGATTTGTGGCGTCTGTGTGTGTTGACGGGTTAGCCATGCCCACCATCCATATCATGGCAGCTGAACAAAGAAGACAGAAGAAAAGAGAGATTAACTCGACACTGAGGTAAACAGAGATTTAACTGTCACGTACATCTCTTTGGAAACACGTTGTAATACACACATGAGTATATGAGGGCGGGGAAGATGGGTTCGTTGCGTTCCTGTGCCGTTTCTACAAGCATCCTCAAAGGGCCTTTGGGACACAGGACTGCGACCAAATCTGTAACCAAACAAACAGGGCTTAGAGTAAACTCTGAATGCTGAACAAAACAAACTGAACAAATACGAGTCAGAACCGCACATGTTCGGTTCGGTCTGCGGCAGCTCACCGTAGATGGAGATCGCCCCCAGGATGACCCAGGCCGACCACTCGGGCAGGTATTTGATGAAGACGAGGGCCATGAGGGCGCTGATGACGATGAGGTAGGCCTGCTGGAGCTGCAGGGGCCCCTTCCAGTGGATACAGATCATTCCCACGGCGCCAAAGTTCCAGATGATCATGGCCACGGTGGGGTAGTCCATGGCTACGTTGTAGGTCTTGAACACCTCCCTGGGAACAGACCCAAGGAGCTTCGACGTGACTCTAAAGCGGCGGGTCTCAAACCCTTTTTTTTCACGGTCGAGGACCCCGAAACCCAACCAAATTATAGACCAGATTATAGTTAAGGTACGGTTTTCGTCTCCAGATTTCTGTTGTTGCTATATGCTACACGGACGGCGGAGATAACAGAGGAGAGAGTGACTAGCTATGACTAGAATAGTCATACATTATGTCGCCGTGCTCCTAAAGTTGTGAGATTAACTGGGCACAGATGAAGCGGATACGACAGAGACCTTGACACCGGTATAACAAAGGAATCACTCCGTTGCTGGCAATTCTGTATGTGGTCACCTTTTAGGGAAGAAAGCTTATATTTTTAGTTTATCGGCTTCTTATACGTCTCTTGTATTAAGAGCATATAGCACGGCAACAGAGAATCTCTGAATCTCAGGACCATGTATTGGAAAATGACAGGCGTAAGGACAAACACCCAGCTGGCAAAGCTGACGTATAAGAATAACTACGGGTCAGGGGTTAACACCCACTGTGAATAACCACAGGTCAGGGGTTAACACCCACGGTGAATAACCACGGGTCAGGGGTTAACACCTACGGTGAACAACCACAGGTCAGGGGTTAACACCTACGGTGAACAACCACGGGTCAGGGGTTAACACCTACGGTGAACAACCACGGGTCAGGGGTTAACACCTACGATGAACAACCACGGGTCAGGGGTTAACACCTACGGTGAACAACCACGGGTCAGGGGTTAATACCTACGATGAATAACCACGGGTCAGGGGTTAACATCCACTGTGAATAACCATGGGTCAGGGGGAAATGTCTCCTAGTGTTTTATCTAAAATGGGCCATTACCTAAATTGGGGCTACAAGGCTGGCTACAACTAGACAGAAAACCTCTCTATACAAGAAGGACTGAAACAATTGAGAAATTGGGGAGAGCCAGATCGCCTGCCAGGAGAGACTCTGTCGGGTTTGATACCAACTTTCTGCTTCTCTGTCTGTTAGTCTGCTCCGTGTGATGCGATTGGTTACTCAGATCTATTTATCTTGCTTGTATTCATTTGCGATTATTTGTTCATCATTATCACATGGTGCGATTACTCTGTTCATTATAATATATGTCAATCGCTAGTCTTCAGTAACTCTGAAATTTATTTCTTGATTTTGATGATCGATTAGTCTGTATGTACATCACAATTCTATTGATTATTAAAATTCATTGACATTTCCCCGTTGTCATTCTGTCTGGATCATTCTCTCCGCATCACTTCCTTATGGATGAAATTATAGGGAAATTAAACTATTCTTCGATTTTGCTGAGGACCCACTGGAAACCCCACTTTGAGAACCCCAGACCCCACTTTGAGAACCAGTGCTTTACAGAAATGTAAATGTTCAGTAATTAAGGAGTCATCATTACTTCCGGTTGCTGAACTTCGTGGCAAAGATGCTAGCAAGTATGGATATTCCCAAAGCGAATTACTAATGCATCTGCGAGCACAAAACTGTTAAGCCAGCTCATTATTCAGCTATGAAAGATATCTGTAAAGAAACAGAACAAAAGGGGCATGGCGTATCTTTCATTCAAAATGGAACGAATGGACTTCGAAGGCTAATACATAACCCTCTCTAGATACAGTTTCACAGAGCTCATAGGAGGCTGAAAGACAAGCCGGCAGTGGGTTCCCTGCGGTAAACTGAGAAGGAAGAAGCAGGCCACTCACCCCAGGTACATGAAGCTGAACCAGAACAGCAACATTAGAGAGGAGAGGATGAGCCACCCGTGGATGAACTGGGAAAGAACAGATACACACACAGTTACACAAAACATCAAGCCTGCTGAACGATACACACAGTTACTTTATACCAGTAGAGAGAGGAAATGACATAGTAACTTTAGATCAGTAGAGAGAAGAAATAACATGGTAACTTTATATCAGTAGATAGAAGAAATAACATATTAACTATATCAGTAGAGAGAAGAAATAACATAGTAACTTTATCAGTAGAGAGAAGAAATAACATAGTAACTTTATATCACTAGAGAGGAAAGAAACTGCATAGACTGGCGTTACACTAGAAACTTCTACATACAACTTGGGTCCATGCAACTGAGTTGCATCTAAATCGTAGGGCTTCCCCCTGTTATTTAACACTTTTATTGCCTTATCTTCCTTTATCAAGAGTATCTTTGGTGAGACAGATATATCCCACCCCTTGATTGCTCTTCTGTTTCCCTGACTACTTCTGTGGAATGTAGGGCTACACCCTCTGAATCACTTTTATGCCTTTTCCCGTGCTGATTAAGTTACTTCCTGAAAAACGATGAGCACGTCTCTGGGGTAAGCTCTAGATTTAAAGAGGTCCTTCTGTATGATTGCACGTGGGAAACAATTTTTTTTTACAAATTTGTCGATTAAATCAACGAATCGATTAGTCAACAAATTCTGTGACTATTAATTGACCAAGAGTTTCTTTAGTCAAGGACAGCTCTACCGATATGCATAGTATAACACCCCATGCAACTAACAAGAAACTTGTCTGCAACTTGAAAATGACACCATATGCAACTGGCAACTGCAACTTAACTGCACGGCCAAACAGACAGTAATGTGACGTCACTTCCCTCAAGTTCACCCCGTTGGAACCTTCTGTCCGATAGAAGTCTGGTGGAGACGGACGCGCCAATAGCCTGATCCGACAAATGGACACTTTTTCATTCATTGAAAAATAATCAAAAACAGAGGTAGACAGACGAGACGCATTTCGTCCGGTAAACGTGTCGGGAACGTGACACCAAGCGTGAGCAGAACGGCCGGACGCGGGAGCGTGGGATTTTTGAATGGCATTCTGGAGCATCGCTGCAGGTGAAGAAAATAGAAATAAGAAAATAGCCTCAACGCAGATTTTATCCCTACTCTTCCGCGAGCTGCACGGAGAGGTCTGTGCCAGGCGCGTCCGGTGAGAACGACAGGCACGTCCGGGGAGGACGACAGGCGTGTCCGGGGAGAATGACAGGCGCGTCCGGGGAGGACTACAGGCGCGTCCGGAGTTGGACAACAGGTGCGTCCGGGAGGACTACAGGCACGTCCGGGGAGGACTACAGGCACGTTGAGTATTCTTAAAAGCCTATACTTTTACTTGAGTCGATTTAGAAGCATTTACTTCTTTTAATAAAAGACCAATTCCAATTGCCCAGTGTAAATTGACAATAACATAATTCTCTAAACTTCTAACTACTCAACTGTGGTGCCAGCACAAATTCCCAATGTTACATTCCACTTGTCCCATGAATTTCTCCACGTTCAAATATGTCTGCTATTGTGACGCCGCCGAACTCCCTCTTTGGCTTCTCCTTCCGTTAGGGCTGTCCGCGACTAAAGAAATTGCTCGACTAATCGATTCGTTTATTTAAAAACGCTAAATCTGTAAAATTGTGTTTTCCACATGCAATCGTGCAGGAGAAGGACCTCTTTAAATCTAGTATTTATTGGAGATGTGCTTATAATTTTTCAGGAAATAACTCATTCAGCATTGGAAAAAAAAAAAAACACTGACAAAGTCTTGGTCAACTAATTGACAGAGGGCGTGACCCTACTTTCCATAGAGGTAGTCAGGGAAACAACTGCAATCAAGGGGTGGGTTTCATCCTTCTCACCGAAGATACTCTAATTAAGGAAGATGACGCATTAAAAGTAGAGCCAATGGGATGAAAATGGAACAGTTCCTGTCTCCTAAGTGGGCGGGACTTTGACACAGGCGCACATCTTTAACACCGAGATCGCTGGACACGTCTCACACAAACATGTTTTACGCTGGATCTACGGGTCAGAAAAACATCAATTTAGTGTCAAAATAAATGTTCAGAACACCTTCAACATTTAACTTTCTATTTACCTAAAAAGAAATAGCCACAATCAGTCCAAACCTCTACATCTCTCCTTGGAGTGAATGGAGCCTGTGCCCTCTCTAGTCTAAGGTGTGTCGGGGGGGGCAGTAGTCTGCCAATGCAGCGCCTTGCGTACCTCCCGAGACACATTACAGGAAGCGGGAAGGACTTGGATGAATCTCTCTTTTAAAAACATCTCTGTGTCAAAAGTCCCCTCCCGCCCGGGAGACGGGAACCGTTCCGTTTTCATCCCGTCGGCGCGTCGTTTTTAACGCGTCGCCCCTCCCTTTATCGGAGCACCTCTGGTTTCGCGGCCCGCTCACCTTGTAACAGCGGTACTTGTAGAGGACCACCAGGAAGACGGTCATGACCACGATGACGCTGATCATGATGATGGTGTTGAGCAGCGAGTTGAGGAGCCGCTGGCCGACCGACGTGGTGTCCTCCGTGAAAGGCGTGTAGATCCTGTGCAGGGTCACACACACAGGTCACAGGTCATGTCCAAAATCAGGGCTAGACCGATTTTTTTTTGTGGCTTCGATACCGATCTAGAAATCTGGGAGCTTAAATTCCCCGATATGCCTCAGCAACTCAGTGGTTGGCATGAATTTTCGAGATGGAAAGCAGGTCAATATGGTGCAAAAGCGAAACAGTAAATGATCGGTTATCGTCAATAGATGTCGCCAAAAACTAACGAAGAATGAGGATCTTGCGTTTCCAGTGTTTTACCTACTCTACCGCTGCACAGAAGTTAGGCGTTTTCTTTAAAAAGTGGTTACCAGGGTTACAGGCAGTCATTTTTAAAGAAAGAGAATAGGGTTGGGCGATAGGATGGATACATTGGGTATCGTCGATGGGTTGAATCAATCACAGGCTGAAATTCCCTTGCCGACTTTTGGACTATTTAAATAGCCTTGATTTTTGGTCATTAAATATGCAAAAATGCCCCTTCCTTGCACATGGTTTAACTGATGCTTTCTCAAGCCTGTGTAGTTCGGGTGGTTTAACCCCTCCCCCGCACTGTTTTGACAAGTTTGCTGAGTTAAGGATGTGCACCATCGCCCAACCCTAAAGGAGAACAACACAAACATTTCGTGCAAAGCCTCTCTAGGGAAAGATGGTAAAGGTGACAAGCTACTGTCTATCAAAGGGCATTCCAGCGGTTAAGGGGTGTGTAGAGTACGTTGAGGCTCTAGGGCAAGTCGTTTTTTTCATCCCTTAATTTTCCTCATAGACTTATAAAGGAGGCGTGGCTATTATCAACTTTTAAGCTAGAGCCTTCCAACTTGATATACAACTTCGGACATGCCCAACTAATGACACAAATTCAAAACGATACAAAAAGCACAAGCACACCCAATGGGCATACCCTTAAGATGCCCGGCAATTTTGAAGCTGGTAGCTTCATAGCTGTAGGAGGAGTAGCTGTGCCAAAAAAGGGCAGTTACAATATCGGTAAGTTTTAAGTTGTCAAGCCAACTTAATAAAATACTTGTCGTTGTCCGATTCGAAAGATATTCGAGAATTCGGGTCCACGGCCCCCTGTCAACCCATGTACGAAGTTTCATCCCAATCGGATCAGAGGTGTAGGAGTCTGACACAGACAGACAGACAGACAAACAGACAGACAGACAGACACACGGACAGGAGTGATTGCAACACCCCTTCGCCAGCGGCAGTATTGTAAAAAAGAAAAAAGAAAACACATACATGTCTGTGGCTGCATGACGGCATACTTTGAAATACTTCATACCTCCCAGCCATGAACTCCAGCGGAGCTTGGCCTCGCGTGTGAGAACACAGTGAACACTGGCCCACCTCATCACAGCTGCCTGGAGGGCTATTGTTCGTCAACCACTATCTGCAGGCAAAGCTCTGCACACATCTTTTGTGGAGAGACTCCAGAGACATGACAGGACTTGCGTGGACGGGTCGTTGGACGACACATAAGTTTCCTTCAGGCTGTTGCCGGAGCGATGCCCCCGAGTCTCTCCCCAAAAGACAAGCTGGCAGTTTGGAGACAGAAGCGGAGTTTTGCCTACAAACGTCATCATTGTTGACCAACAGTGAAAGGGTTGATGTATTCTCTCAGAATTTGTTTGCAAAAAAAAAAAAAAAAAAAAA
>OMKL01092989.1:12203-24039 GCA_900302295.1 Parasudis fraserbrunneri | reverse complement strand
AAAACCATTGGTTATTAAAAAAAAAAAAAAAAAAAAAAACTGGAGGTGGAACACTGCCACCAACTGGAAGTTCTAAGCTTTGGTCACAGGAGTTTTTGACAAGGAGATGTGAGAGGAGGAGAGCTTCTCGCCCTCCTAGTCACAAAACGCTCTGGGTCTGGAATTTTAAGTAGGGGCTAGGAGGAGACCCCAGAACACGTGGTTTGGATGACATAAGTGCCATACACATTTAGCTTCCGTACAATGATAGGCTAGACTGGCGATCTCAGTCAGGTGTAGGGGGGCTGAGTTAAAAAAAAAAAAAAAAAAGAAAAGAAAAAAAGCTTTGATCTGGGGATGGGGGGCGGGTTGTACAGACAGAGTACCTTGGACCAGAACGGTACGTGCATGTGTGTGTATGGTTGTATAGGGCCTTCAACAGTTCATTCCATCTGGCCAAGCTGAAGCAGTTCTACACATGTTTCACTTTCTCTTCTTTCATTTTTTTGTTGCAGGAGAAATACCCCAAACACTGAACCCCACGTTTCATCAACGCAGTGCCATGTCTCCATCCTTGTTGCGTGGCCAGTCTAGGGCTTTGACCCCCAGAACCATGCCACCCTTCCTGGGAGGGAAAGACAGAGAGCGTGAGTGGGTGGACACTAGGGGATGGAGGGTTACAGGTGTCCCCCTCACCCCACCCATGACTCCTCACCCACCCCCTGCCGGTGTCCCAGCGGTTTCTCTTGGGTGTCTACATGGCAAGGTGGGATGCTGTGGGGGGGGAGGGGGACTTAATCAGACCACTTCCCCCACCCACCCTTCCACTTATTTAGGTCAGTCAAACAGTCGTTAAGGGGCGTAGGGCTCAGTTTGAGGCGCTGCTGTTGGAGGAACTGGAGGTGGAGGCCATGGCCATGCCCGAGGCCCCGGAGGAGGCCACTGACTTGCGGATGTGCGGCATGAGGAAGGGGTCACTGGCCAGCTGGTGAACATCAATACGGTCCTCCTTACGGTAGACCAGACAGCGCCTGATGAAGGCCTGGAGAGGGAGAGAGGAATGAGATATTTACTGTGGGGCAAAAGAGTGGAATAAATGTAACATAGCATATGCTAGTTGGTAAATACTTTTATCCAAAACACTTTACAGTGCCATGAGTGTATACATTTTAAGAATGGGTGGTTAGGGGGACCAGTGGGGAAAAAAGCCTGTAACCTTGGCAGCTGTAACATGCTCAACCCACTTAATGATTCATAGTATTCTCATGATGTTTTTTTTTGCCGTACAATAAGGTGCAGGGCCACAGCTCATTGGCCACGGTTGTCACTTCATGATAATCATCTGCTATTTGATTACAATTGCCTGTTGTTTGCAACTGAGATGTCTGCGACTGAATACTATGAATACAATGTTCAAAAGTACAAACGTTTGAATCAAGTGATAGCAGGTAGTAAGGCTGCACTGCTACAGACACTGGTATTGGGCCAATAGGGTATCAGGAGAATTTTCCCAATACTAAAACCTGATGCAAAAAGCCACGTGCACATGTCAGAAATCAAAGCAATGCCACTTTATTTTACGCATGGTTGACACAGAAAGATATTTATATCTCAGTTATTTTTGTACAGTGATCCCAACCATTGGACTAAGTCTATACTGTAAAACCAATGGATCGGAAATATTAATACTCAGAACTGGTACTGGCCGTAAGGACTTAATATCGCTGCATCCCTAGTGGGCAGGATAAATATCCTGTTAGATTGAGACAGAACAATTAAAAAGGCAGTGGGGAGAAGGACTATAGTACCTTGGCTTCAGGTGTGACTACTGGTTTGGGGGGAAACTGAACCTCTGTTGCCTTCAGTATGGTGTTCTCCTGCAGGATGTCCTGTTGAGACTGGTTATGGCCAAAGGGCTGGAGAGGGAGAGAAAGTGAGGTCAAATATTATAAAACGGAGGAGTGTAGAGAAAGTGAGGTCAAATATTATAAAACAACGGAGGAGTATAGTACATTATTAACAGTTAAATCTGTGTGTTTGTGTGTGTTCCTGACCTAACTTCATAAATGGGGACACATGACAGACTAAAAAGGGTAAGGGTCAGGTTAAGGTAAGTTGAATCAATGCAATGTCTCAGATTTTGGCCTAAGTTAACAACGTGCTCGCACGCAACCATTACCTTGCGGCCGTATAAACACTGGTAGAAAATGACTCCCACCGACCACACATCCACCTTATTGGAGATTTTGGGAGGTTCCTTCCCCACCACAAAACACTCTGGGGGCAGGTACCTGAAAAGACAGATGAAATTAAGTTAGAATGGACTACCTTCAAACACAACAACAAACTACGAGTTGGAAAAAAAAAATGCTAACGGTTGTACGATCAGTCTTAACATCTTTATTCAATTGAAGAACAATTTGTAGGGATGTGTATCTGTCCCTCTCAGACCATTCCATGTGTCTCAATACATGGTGCTATGCATTTCCTATCAATGCGGCTCAATGGCCATGGTTGTCATTTAATGATAATCACCTTTATTTACAATCACCTACCGTTTGGTTAAACAAAGGATAAATTAAATAAAAATCGCCTACCAATGTGTCTGTAAGGAATACTATGAATTAGTGACATGGTATCCCAGTGTAGAACCAATAAGGCCGATGACCTGGGGCAGAAACTTGATGGACAGATAGAAGTGTTATTTCACTGCATCCACTGACAGTGTCACACAATACGGAGTGTTGACACCACCTGTATCCAGCTAACGTTGCTATATTAGCTTGTTAAAGCTTAGTGAGTTGGCCATCTATCTTAGCTACATGTTATTCGCATAATATGGGTTAGTAAGGACCTTTGTTGAAGAATTAGCCTATGTAGCCATCAGTAAGCAAATAGTGGCTCAAGTTAGCTAGTTACCATAGCTCCAAAAGGACATCATGAGGAATTAGAATTGTCATGTTTCCTGATTTAGCTAGTTTTGTAGTTCTGTCTATTAGATATGTTGTCATGTTTGCTCTTTATTGAACCTTTGGATATTCTTCAACATGGGTAGTAGTTCTACCGTGAACATTTAGAGTGGTCATGTCTCCTTTCTTGCATACTTATTTGTAGAATTATTGTCTTTTTGTGCTATACTTATAATGTGGCCTCGTCTTCGTATTATTCTTATCCATGTAAGGTTACAGTATATGTTATCTGCCATTATATATTGTGACTCTCACTTGTGTACATATTGGTTGTCATGTATATAGTATTACTTTTTTGTTACGGCTGACATTTATTTTATACTGTATATTGTGTAAATACATTGTGTTTTTTTGTCATCTCCTCATCATTTTCTCTGTATTATCCATTTTCTGCTTTCTGTTCTTATTTCTAGGGTCCGCCTTTACTTGCATTCAATGCTGCCTGAGGATGAACACAAGCTCGAAACGCATTGCTACTGCTGCATGTATGTCTACAGCCAACTGTGTTCCTGGCTTCTTAGTGCCGTTTGAATTCTGTGCACTACTATTAACACAAATACATATTTTGTTGCATTCAAGGAGCTTCCTACCTCTACATATTTTTTAAGTTAGCTAGCGCCAGCACATGCTAACGTTTAGCCAACTACTGTTTCTCAAAGACAGTAGTGTTGCTGTTGAATCTCCCGCACACAAAACGATCAGCTGACACATTTGAATTCCACTTGTTTCTGTGGCTCACCATGGCTCGTTTGCCAGCTCGCCACTACAGCACTGGCTAGTAGCTGACTAGTGGACGCCAGTCAGAGACAGACTTGTAAGAGGCGAGGCGGCTGCTCTCGCCGCCTCGCTCTCTCCCTCCCTCCCTCAGACACACACAGACAGATAAAAAAAGCTCCTCAACTGGGGCTATTTATGACTGCATCGGTTTGTGACTTATTCATCCATTTTTGACAAAAATCAACTCCAAATTGGAGAGTTTTGTATCGATGTAGCCGTATCTAAAACTATTGTATAGGTTTTCTGTTACATATCGGTTCATCTTTACACCCCTAACAATTTGCGAACAGAATACACAGGTAAGGCTACATCATTGTCATTAACAATTTAGTAATCTTAAGCTAAAATGAACCCCAGACATGTGATGGTTGACTTGCAGTGGGTCCCCAGCAAAATAATGTCTCTCGTAGGGGGTCCTGCCACAAAACGTTGGAAGTGGAAGCCCTGGCTTATATAAAACAATGGCATTAGGCCACGTGGCCCTCTGTCAGATTCTAAAGTGTGTGACCCGCACCAGTATGTCCCTGCTCCCTGTGACGTCAGCTCCATCCCGTCCACTGAGTTGTAGCTGTCGTCATCCATGATTTTTGACAGGCCAAAGTCTGTGATCTTGATCTCTCCGCAGGCTGTTCCGTTCACCAGGAGGATGTTACCTGATGAGGATGGTTCACAAACATTACAAAAGGAAACACGGTCAGTTATCTTAGTCCCGATTAATATTCAGATATTACTGTGTTGAAACAATTAATAAATTAAAAATGTCTGCATGCATATACTATATGGCTATGATAGTGTAATGGCTATTATTCTTTGTGTGTGTGTGTGTGTGTGTGTGTATTGTGGCAGCTAGTGTGGAGACCCACCAGGTTTGAGGTCGTAGTGGATGATAGGCGGTCGGATCTCATTGAGGTACTTGAGGGCGTTGACGATCTGCATGATGATGGAGCGGCCCTCTTTCTCTGACATCAGCTTGTGCTGCTTCAGGTAGAAGTCCAGGTCGTTGCCCTCACAGTACTCTAGAACCGTACAGAACCTGCTCCGAGACAACAGTGAAAAGGTACTGAATACACTCAGCAGCATCACAGTCAAGCAAATCTAAACAAGTGCAAGATTCTATTAATTGAAGGATTTCTGTGCTGGCCGTCATCAAGAAAGCCATTTCCTTGAATTACGCTTGAACTGTAAAAGGTAGGTATGCGTTTGAAACGGGAGGACTTACGAATCAGTATCAAGTGAAAAGTAGTCGTAGAGTTTTACTATCCGTGGGTGGTCCAGCTCTTTATGAATTCTATATTCCCGGCATGCATGTCTGCAACAGAGAAAGAATATTTTTTCAAGTATTTTGCCTAAGTTAAAAAGAGGGAAATCAATGAAGTTGATGAGGCAAGAAAATACAATCGATGGTAAAAATAAATAAATAAATAAATAAATAAATAAAGAGTATTAACTGCATTAAACTGACCACTCATGACCAAACCCCATTTAGTAATGCCTGGCATATGCTCCAGGTTCCTCATGTTAATTCTGACTGCTTTTAGTTTTGGTGCTCCAGATACACGGAACACAAACAGTGTGTTCTTAAAGATAAACACTTTCATAATTTATGCTGATTTTAGACATATGACCTTAAGCCTTCCCATTTCACTATGTAATCATTTCAACTGATTCAGGTTTAACAGATTATTTTTCACTATGTTTTAACCGATTACATTTGATAGATTATTTATACCGTTTTCATTTGTCTTCTGATGTCTGTTTGTTTTTAAGCTTGGCATTATTGTAAATGAAGGTCACCCTCACTGATTTCCTGAGATTTAAATAAAGGTTTGTGTGTGTCACACATCACACGATAATAATAATAAAATTAAAAAAAAGTCTGAATATTGCAGAAATGTCATGAGCTCACTTGTGATAGTTTTCCTTCTTCTCATCTCTCCAGTTCTTGTTTAATTGGTGGATTTTGACTGCGACGTACCTCTGCTCTGTTAGGTCAAAGGCCTGGAAAAGAAACATCTTTAATTAGTCAGGAAATCCAATTAGAATGGGATTTCAAAGGAGACTGCTGCACATTTGACTTTTATGCTCAGTTATATTTTTATAAAGCAATGACTGTAATAGATACAGGAAGGGAAAATCATCTCAAAGCTGTGCGTCATTAAATACTATGAAAAATGAAAAAGAAATGAAAAAGAGCGACAAATGTAGAAGTAATATCACACTGCCAAATGTACTGGCTTCAAACATAAAACTAAGTCAATGACAGCATTTGTTAGCCAGTGGAAGTTGCTCACACCTTGTAAACTTCACTGAAGCCTCCTCGTCCAAGTAAATGGAGTAGTAGGTACCGGTCGTTAAGCGTAGGGTGGTCTTTGAATCTGTGCAGGGGGAAAAGAACAGTGTCTGTTTAGGTGGAGAACCACAGAGCAGACAATATGGGAGGGCAACTAGCGGTGGTGAAGGACAGAGTACACACTGGGAGTTATCCTCGTTGTGGATCCTCTTGAGCTCACGAATGTGCAAGTTTCGCACTCGCTCCAACCTCTCCAGCTCTGCCTGGATCTCTGCCTCCTCCTGCAAACAGACGACAAGTAGAAAGGACAATATGACAAGTGGTGCAAACGACGTGAAAAGGGCAACCGACCATTTAGAAAGTAATGACAGACATGGAGATCCATCAATCCAATTGTCATTATCGACTACTCCCTCAGTCATTATTCCCCCCACACCACATTGAAAGACGTTCTACCCAACAACAAAGTAAGGGGGAGCTGTGACTGAGTATTGCAGTGCTTAAAGATTAAGCAAATTAAGGGGGAAATTGTTTAAAAGGGTGTTGTTGGAGAACATATTATACTGACACGCTATCATCAGCGTCTGGAGAACAATGACATTTTCATTTTGTTGTGGTAATTCGCTGAGGCATACAGTATAGTTCTCTTTGAATGTCAGACATAGTAACAGTAGCGGAGGGAGGCAGGACTTTCACAAATGGTCAATTGTAAATACAAATGTGGATGTCAAAGACTATACCTTCTTAAGGTGACCTAGCCTCAGCTTGAAGATTTCCTCTTGCTCATGGTACTCTGCTTGGGATAAACTGTGAGGACACAGAACCAACATTAGCAGTTGTGACACCCGAGAAAATGGATGCAGTAAAACAACAAAAACGTCAGAAAAGAGAAATGAAAACATACGCTTCACTTTCCGCTCCGTTGGTCTTGGTCTTGCGTTTGTTCTGCTCCAGGCTAGGGGGCGGAGTCTGGGCCATGGAGGGCGGCTTGCGCTTAGCCAGCGCCTTCCTCTGTCTCTCTATGTCCTCTCTCTGGGAGTTGATCCTTTCCTGTTGCCTGGAAACAGAGAGAGACGGACAGACAGGTAATGATGAGGGAGTCAGAGCTGGTTCAGTCGGGTTCCTCTGTCCTTTTCACTCTGATTATGTAAGAAAAGAAAAGACCAACTCCCGATGAACAGGCGAAGGACAGAATCAAGGAGAGTACCAGGGGAGGTGAATATGAGAGGGGAAGAGAAGTTTCAAGTTATAATACAAAGGTCATTACTTGATGAGGTTCTGGAAGGCGTATCCATCTGTCCACTGTTCTGTGAAGGAGGCTCCATGTCGTACTGTAGTGAAGTGGCCCAGTCGAAGCCTGTCCTGCATGCTCTTATCCCGACAGGCCATCTTCTCCTGCTTGGACTGAAGGAGGAGCACAGAAAAACACAGAAAAACATCAAATCTGCTGCAAACTAACAGCCGTATCCTACAGACATAGAACCGCACGAGTCCCTTTACAGTTTTTAGATGGTGATCATTTCAAATCATTATCATCTAAAGACTGTAAATTCAAGTGTTTGGTGCATTTATAGTTAACGTATAGCTGACGTACAGCATCCACACTGGAATTGATCTGGGCTGACAACACAAATGCAAAAAATTCCACAAAAACACACTTGCATGTTTCTTCAACCTGACGGCTGTGAGTCTTGATCTCGGCTTGCGAGGACAGTTTTAATTCACGACGCTGTTGGCAGAACTTACCTTCTCAATCAGCAGCTTCTTGGACATGGTGACACACTTGTTCAAGCGTTCCTTGTACCGCTCCAGCATCCTCTGCTGTTCATCGATCTGTCTCCGTAGATCACAGTTTGCCTGGTGCAAAACATGTATACACATAGGCACATCAGGCAAACAAACCAACGTTAACATAATAAAAAGTCTTATTTAGACATGTAGATATAAACCCAAATGAAAAAGGGACATGACAAATATAACACGCCTTAAGCATTTAAACAAGGCAGTGAGCATGATGTCCCCAAACAATAAAGAGTGACAAATGGACTGGCAGCAATAAAGGTGTCATGTCATTTCTACCCGCAGTAAATCGTCTATTCGGCCCTCCTTCTTCTCCAGGTCGGAGTTCTTGTTGTGTTCCATTGCTGTTAGCTTCTCTATGGTAAGGTCGGACTGTAGGGCACATTGGGGCAGGTGGGAGAAAGGACAAGTAGACAGACTGGATTAAAATCTAAGATTATCACAAAGAACAAAACATTTATTAGGCTATTTATCTGGGTCCAACTGAGAGCATCTATACTTGTTTTCCCGCTCAATCCATTTTTTCTACGGCAATTTTGCACCAGTAACAGTGGCACATAAATGGCCAGTACCTGTGTGGCTTTGTGGAGCGTGTGAAGAGACAAAGGCTTCAGGGAACACGACGAGTGTTCTGTGTTGACTGAGCTTATAGAGGAGGGGCTTCCCTGCTGCACCTGAGAGGCAAACACATACAACTAATCAAACAAACAAACAAACCCAATTACTTAGGCTGGGGATAAACTATTTGACCATCTCAACTAATTTTCAAGATCAAACAGGCTGTTAAAAGTGACAGGCATATGGCCAGATAGATAGAAGATGTAAGTTAGGCTAAATGATGCCTCCTGAATATCAAAGTATCATAACGTCAGCCTAATGGCTAGCGCTAATGTATAGCCGAACATGCAAGTGTTTTTTAAGTTCAACATTGGCTTAACATAAGACGGGCATTTCCCCCATTTGTCCTATAAACTGAAAGGCCACCAGACCCATTGACCGGCACAAAAATGTCCTGGTGGAAACCCTGCTTTTACCCTCCATCAGCCTCATCAGTGTAGATGCACAAACAGATCTTTTTCTAATACACTGTGCATGAATACGTTTAATGGTTGGCCAAGCAAAGTCAGTTTTGGCAGAAATGTCCAGTGAACAGATTTTAATTCTATGATCATATGCCTCTTTCTGATTATTGCAACTATTAGCCAAATGATTACTGGTTATCAAGTGCCTTGTTGTCTGTTGTTGAATGTCTTGTGATAATGTGATGTAATTGTAGTTGTGGTTTGAGGCTGTGCCAGGGATCCCTGTGGATCCAGTCTTTTCACATGGGAAGGGGCCTGTCTTGTAGTACGGCCCCCAGCCTTAGAGACCGTGTCCACACCCGGCCTTGTCATGGACATCTACCGTCTCCCCCCCAAAATGATCTTTACCGCCACTGTGTAAATAAACAGTGTGGAAGTAAGTGAGTGAGTGAGTGAGTGATAGATAGATAAGAGAGATGACATGGTTGGCGCTCTCACCGTAACAGGGGGGTTGGAGAGGGAATGTTGCGGGGAAGAGCGGATCACTGGAGGGATCCCCCTGGCAGGACTGGTCCCAGGACCACTACCTCCCGCAAACTGACAGACAGACAGACAAGACATAAGAGTCAAGTGACAGATCAAAAATCACTTAAAAAAAGAACATGGTCTTTGTGTTAGTAAGAGGATGGAACGTGATACAAGCAACACAGAAGCAAGCTTTGAACAACATCAACTCCGATGAATAGGAGGGACACCTTCCGCACGAAAACCAAATGAAATTCTGCTGCCGCTCACCTCAAAATAATCACTAATCTTGTGTCCCCTGGGTCCCGTTTTGCCTGGAATAGATGAAGAGGCGCGAGGTAAGAAGACAGACCGACAGGTCGGCTACGTGATGACAGGATCGTAAGGTGACTGACAACCTCACCTTGGCTGCCGTCGAAGGGGTCTGCTTTCCGTTTCCTCGCGCGCTGGTCGGTGGACTTCTTCTCCGGAGTCTGCACGAATACATAACGAGGAAAAACTGACTCTTCTGGTTGTGCCGAAAGACGATATGGATTGACGGCTGTCATCAAAAAGCACATTCTAGAGGTGGAAGAGAGACACTGACCTCCAGTTCTTTGTCACTCAGGGAGCCCACACTGCATAGACTCTGATTGGATGACTCATTCTGACCTGAACCCTGTTAAAAACATAAAGCAACACACGCTTTATTTGAATCCACAGATCAAATCACATATACATAGAATTCAAATTGCAGAGGTTCAACATGTTTCCAGGACATCTATGGATACCAAAATCATCTTCTCCGCCACACTGTCAGGCTAGCTATTACAGTGGAGATAGAACAAAATCTTGCTTGGCCCTTCTCCTTGACAGGCCTGCAGTCCTCAGGCCACTAACTAAGCCCATGGCTATCAACATGCGCACGCACAGTACTTAGATGTCATGGAGGCACACAAAGTCTGGAGGTTAGGTAGTGACTTGTACCAGAGACCTTTCGAAGGGAGACTAACCAAGCTGGGATTATTAACCACTCACTTCCTGTAATGTGTCATGTAAACTACACAAGGCGCGGCATTGCAGGGCTTACTGCCCCCCACCTTAAGAGACGAGAGCAGGCACAGACTCCATCCACCCCAGTGAGAGATGTAGAGGTTTTGGCCAAATGTGGCCAGTTTTTTCTTTACCATAGAAATCTGGGTAAATATTGGACTGTATCCTACAACTTGAAGGCGTTCTGAACATTTTGACAGTAAATGGTCAGACGGTAAAAAGTCCTGCCCACTTAGGAGACAGAAACTGTTCCATTTTCATCCCACTGGCGCAGCTTTTAATGCCTTATCTTCATTAATTATCTTTGCTTGTAACAGCTGTGTATTTCAGCATATTACATGTTGATGCATTTGTAATTCATCACAGACTGAGATAAAACAAAGTAAGAAAATGGGTTACAAGCATAGAAAGACAGGATGAAGTTTGTTTGAATATTGTCCACTGATGGAATACTCCAAAATCCCAGTCCTATGTACTGTATATCAATTCTAATGTCGGTTCCCTAGGTGATGCCTGTCAATCAAACCACTTGCATCAGAATTCTGCAGGCACTGTCCTATCAGGGAAACATACTTAGTGATTCAGAGCACACCTGAGCTCTCGCACCGAACTCTCCTAAAATGGCTGAACATCAGGCATGCTGGTGGGGATGTATT
This sequence comes from Parasudis fraserbrunneri, assembly GCA_900302295.1. Lineage (NCBI taxonomy): Eukaryota > Metazoa > Chordata > Actinopteri > Aulopiformes > Chlorophthalmidae > Parasudis > Parasudis fraserbrunneri. The sequence goes on along the minus strand of OMKL01092989.1, from coordinate 12,989 downwards.
CCTCCCTCAGGCTGTCACCTTTAGATAAAGTCATCCATTTTCCTCCCTTTCACTATGGTCTCGCCGTTCTTTTCTTTTGTCTCTGGGGAAGACTAATGAAAGATGTCATGTTGGATAGAGGAGGGACAGCTTCTGTTCAACCATCACAATCTTGGATCTTTGATCAGACTTTGTTCAAGGGGAATGCATTTTCTAACAATTTGAACAGGACCTTGTCAGTTCCTCTAGGCCACCTTATGTGTGCTTGCCTTTTGTCCTTAAAGGATATCAATTTCCCCCTCCTCGCTCTACTTTTATGCCAACTCAGTGATGACTGAGTGGGAGCAGCAGAGCCACAGGGCTGTTCAAGGTCAAAAAGAAAAGAAAAAAAAAAAACTGCAGCTCTATGGTTTCCAGGGGCTTTTAGACCACCTACTCATATCTGTCCCCACCCATTTGTTGACACACTCCTGCTTTTCCCCACACTGCATCTCTTGTCATACGGGGTGGCTGTGGCATGATGCCTTAGTGGGAGCCGCCATTTTCTCTGCGGCAGCAACCATGCCATGCTCTGGGCTCAGATCTGCCTATGGCTGGCACCGGGCCCACTCCTGGCGCCGACTCTCGCTCCCTCACTGTTCCAAGATCACCTTCCACAAAGGGAGCTTCGTCTATGATGAACCCCTGTTCTAAGCTAGGGGCAAACGTCTAATTGTTACCTCGCCTCACACCTGGTCAAGGACTATTTCTGCATTCCTGCCCTGTGCCCCCCCCTCCCAACTCCTCCCGCCACCCCTGTCCTGTCTG
>OMKL01092969.1:3280-25400 GCA_900302295.1 Parasudis fraserbrunneri | reverse complement strand
TATGGTATAAAATAGGGACATATGGAGGTTGATTTATGGTATAAAATAGGGACATATGGAGGTTGATTTATGGTATAAAATAGGGACATATGGAGGTTGTTTTATGGTATAAAATAGGGACATATGGAGGTAGTTTTATGGTATAAAATAGGGACATATGGAGGTAGTTTTATGGTATAAAATAGGGACATATGGAGGTAGTTTTATGGTATAAAATAGGGACATATGGAGGTAGTTTTATGGTATAAAATAGGGACATATGGAGGTCGTTTTATGGTATAAAATAGGGACATTTGGAGGTAGTTTATGGTATAAAATAGGGACATATGGAGGTCGTTTTATGGTATAAAATAGGGACATTTGGAGGTAGTTTATGGTATAAAATAGGGACATATGGAGGTCGTTTTATGGTATAAAATAGGGACATATCTGGGTCAGTGCACATAACTTACTCGATTCACCAGATCGACCAGCCAACCATGAGGCTCCTGAAACGAAAGAAAAACCCCCGATGATTTCAATGAGAATGTCTTCAGCTATGGGACTGCACACAAGTGCGCAGGCACACACACACACACACACACACACATACATACACACAGAGCGTAATTATATTTCCCCGACAGCTGTTGTGTGTCAGTCACACGCGCTCAGCAGCGCAGAGTTCACGTGGTTTTGTTACGCAACGCGCGGCAGAGGAGGAACCTGTTTGTCTGCCCCCCCCCGACCTGGCTACAAGCTGTAAACAAAAGCCAACAAGCAAGTGTGTTTACAGATAAGAAATTGGGAGCATGAATCAGTGGTTTTCAAACTGTGGGTCGCAGGATGGGAAGGGGGCTGACAACAGTAGCCTAACATCCTTGTCCGAGGGAGGGACAATTTGTGAACACAATACACACGTAATGCCACATCATTTTTCGCTAACAGCTTAGCCGTGTTTTGGCTAAATGAACCTCAGACATATGGAGGGTTATTCTTGGTGGGTCCCTGTCAAAATAACGTCTCACGTAGCGGGTCCTGGCATGAAAGACTTGGGAGCTCCTGGCTTGGATTTACACACAAGCATGCGCAAATGGCGAGGTTAGCATGCAGTCACACAGGCGCATGCGCGCGCGCCCACACACACACACACACACACACACAGAAAAACAGTTTCCAGTTTGACCAATCAACCTTTTCAAAAGTAGGAGTAGTAGTGCTGAAGTGGGCGTGTCTTATGCCAGTGCTTCTCAGCGTGGGGTCCAGGGACCCCCAGGTGTCCTTGAGGGGGTTCCAAGGTGTCCCCAGCAAAATGAGAAATAGTTACATTTCTGTATTATTTCATTCACGAATAGTCAGCCGAATGAGACAAGACTATTCTGATCATAGGTCTCACTCTCTCCACTGTTATCCCCTCAGCTTAAGTATAGAATTCTGGACTAAATCACATGAAACAACTAAAATCTTCTCAGATGGGGATCCCTGGGGCAAAATAATTTCAAAAGGGGGTCTGCTTGCCAAATGTGTATCAATTTGGAGGAGCTTGACACGGAAAAAGGCTGAGAACCACTGCCTCGCTCCTTACCTTCTGGTAGGTATTGCTTGGGGAGACAGCGAACATGTTGGCCTCATCTCCGAACACCTCGGCCCAGTTCCGCTGACAGGCCTTCATCCGGTTTTTGAAGTGATACTCGTTATCAGGGTTGAAGGCCTGGACAGAACAAACACCAGGATACACACAGGAAGCAGAAAACATAAAACTATGCTGTTCAAAACACTATTTCATTCTTCATTGTCTATGTCAGTGAGGGAGTGGAAAGATGTTTTAACAAACCTTTACTGTGCAAAAAAAAACTTCTAACACAACTAAACAAGGAACCAAATAGTAAAACAATAAAGTGAATAAAAGAATTCAAGCAAGAGAAAGAGAAGGAGAAAGAGAGAAAGAGAAGGAGGAGAAAGAAAGTGAAGGAGAAGAAGAAAGAGAAGGAGAAGGAGAGGGAGAAAGAAAGTGAAGGAGAAGAAGAAAGAGAAAGAGAAAGAGGAGAAATAGAGGGAGTAAGAGAAAGAGAAAGTGAAGGAGAAAACAAAGCCTCACCATGGTGAGAACCCCCATCAGGTTTACAGGTATGGGGTCCTGTTTGACTCTCTCTGCTACCAGCTCCACCAGTAACATCAGCATGTTGTAGATTCCCTCGTGGATCTCCGTCCCCCATTTATGGACTGCACTGCTAGTCAGCAGCTGAGGACAAGAGAAAGGGATAGAGACAACAGAGAGGTCAGTGACCTCAACATTAATACGCTAGGAAAGTCATGGCGTTGTGCCTTCACCTGGATCCACTCTTTAGCACTGAGGCTAGTGCTTTCCAATGGATGTTGGACCACAAATGACCATATACTCCTCCTGTATGGTAATGGCATGACAATGCACATTTAAAGAGTAAAGAAACACACCATTTCAGCCTGTCTCCGCCTATACTACATACTACACAGTTGTGAAAGTGGGCTTGAGAGTGGGGGGGGGGGGATGATAGTGGGGCACTATTTTCTATAGACCTTTTCAGAAGAATTCCGTTGCTAGGGGAACAGCTTTGGCCCCCGTTTATTTCCTGTCAGCTACTGTATTAACAAACATTGCAACAGGAAATACAAAGGGGCCCATTTAGAATGTTTATGTTGTCAAGTTAGAAAAGGTCTATAGTCAATGGCAGTAGCAGTGGTTTTACAACTGAATGAGGAGTCATTCATTTATAGCTTTAGCAAAAGGCTAACTTGTGTTCAAACTAATCATAAACTCACTCATTTAACTAACAGCTATATCTTGACAGCTGTCTAGCCCCAAAAGGGACTTTTGATGGTGATTTATATTTGGGTGGACACTATCAAAAGTCCCACAGGCTGGTATAGCTCACCTATGCGTCCATATGGTTGCTCCGTGGTTTGCTGAAACTTGCTGTTGGGCTCCTACTACTTTGTCTACTGTTACGGTTTAGTTTTAAAGATATGATTGATGGTTTAGTTTCTCCATAATATTAACTTTTTCTACACAATGCTACATTGATGCAAGCTAGCCGGTGACATCGCACCCCATGCACAGGCACGCAGAGCAGACCTGAGGTGTCGATTCGGAAAGGTTTGTAGATAATCTGTGGCATTCTGACATCTACAAACTTTTCTGATTCGACAGTTCAGGTCTGCCGTGAGTGCCAGTATGTAGGCTGCGACGTCACCGGCTAGCTTGTGTCAGCCTAGAATTGTGTGAAAAAGTTCATATTTCTTTGGAAGAACTAAACCATTCATCTCAAATTTAACACTATGAGCAACCTTAGACAAAGTAGTGGGAGCCCAACAGCCAGTTTAGAGCGACCACGGAGCAAATGTATGGACACCGCTACCGGTGAGATGAGGAATGCATGTGAGCCTCATCAGTCTGTGAGGCTTTTGATAGTGTCCTTCCAAACACTAAGACTGGGTTGTAAACTAAATGGGTAATGAATAACACGACTGTATGTGTCTGTATGTAGCCTAATAGGGCTTGGGAACCTGAAGTTACGCCACCATTGGTAGTGCATCACTCCGGTCGACTGTGTGTGCGGATTATTGGGTTAAAAGATGGTTTGGAAGTCTTGTGTGAAAAGCTGCCACAGAAAATCTCACGACCATCATGGGAGAAACCTCAACTCTTCTTTTTCTCCATCCCTTCCTCTGTTGTACATTTTGCCGTTTTAGTGATTTTTCAATGCAAATTAATGTAAGGGATCCACCAAAGATGGTGACCGGCATCCATGGAAATGTGTAGCAACCATCTAACTTCTAACCCGCTTCCTGAGCCCCTGTAGTAAAGCACTACCGCAAAACACAATTACTGCAGACTCGCATATTGGTTATCCTTGTAACAAGAAACTTGACAAATGTTTGAAAACCCTTGGAATAACCAAGAAATCCATGCAGGCTCCATCACAAAGCTATCTCTGACAAAAGTACAAGTTTGAAATGAACGAAACATGCCAGCACAGTTCTTGCACGAGTCCATTCACCAATTGCTTGTTGGGGGCAGCAACAACTTTCTCCTCGGATCAGGTTTCCCTCTACTTGACGCTGCGCTCTCTGGCCCCACCCCGATCATGATGTCAGAGTGCCTCCAAAGAGGTACTAGCGTCATGGATTGGGCTGGGGCCGGAGTGTGGCGGAAAACTAAAAAAAATGTCCAGCCTGTTTGAATGTCCCATGAATGGCGAAGGCGGCCTGTCTGGCCTAAATGTTGGTTCATTAAATCCACTGGGAACATCTTATGCAGTGTGCAGACTCTTTTCTATTTTTTGAGACGACTGTTCCTCCAGGAAGTCAAAGGTTTTTTTTTTTAAGAGTGCTTGTAAAGATTTATCTTTCTTGACAAATATACGACAGAAAATGGGTATTGCGAGTGATGTCACATTTTGCATGAACAAGTGAGTATAGTCTTACATTTAAACCGAAAGCAAGTTTAGTCAAGTGCAATGTGGCGAGGCTAAGGCCGAGGCATGTTGCGTGACGGTAGAACTACCAAGGACACACAGATGCAACTCCATGATAACTTTCACAGTATATTATTTGAAAAAGAAAGCTGCACATTGATTCCATTGACGCCTCCTTAGTGGTTTATTCAACATTTTGACTAACTATCTCAGACATATAGACAACAAAAACATCCTAAATGGACCCATGTTTATTTCCTGTTGCAATGTTACCAACTGTTACCTAGCAACAGAATTCCAGTGAAACCATCTATAAGCTACGCCCAACAAAGACCAGTTATCAAAACACTGCTGAATAAAACAATGAGGGAGAGTCTTTTTTTTTTTATGTCACTGTAATGTTTTTATCAAGCACATGTTCTAAGGTTTTGGATGTGGGTACACTACATCCTTGCAACAATGTTAAGTAACCCCGTGTAACTGTAGTTTTGTGCTCTGTGATGTGACCTCTCACCTTTTTGAAGGCCTCATGCATACAGCGATCCATGAACCTCTTACAGTTCTCGTCTGCATCAGCCAGACCTGACAGAGAGAAGGTGACATACTCGGTTTTCAAAAAGCTGTAAGAAAGTAGCTACAGATTGAGCCATGTAACACCCGGGTCGAAAATAACCATGTGTGAAAAGCCCCCAACGGGGAAAACAAAATGTATCACCCACACAATTATAGACACCAAAAGATAACGTGGTTAAATCTTAAAGTTCAAAACAAAGATTCGCCTCCCACATATGAGGAAAAATATCACACCTCAAAAACACACACACACACACACAGTACACGCACTCACCGTGGCGGGCGAGGCAAGTGGATGCGACGAGGCATTTTCCCAGTGACTCTTCTCTCTTGTAAGGTATGGACCAGTGGTCTGTGAAGACTCTGCTCTCCAGCTCATACAGGTTAGTGGTGGGGAACTCCATGCTGCCCCCAGAACAATTCCCATTCTCATCGTTACTTCTCTGCAACACAAATGAAGAACACAACACACGTAAGAAAAGATAACCTCAAGTAACACATGGCTGCCTTCACACATTGACATAAGTAGTCTTTTTTATTCATCTGCATTGGTCCAATGAGCAGAAATCAATGGGCAGACTAGATGTTAACAACTTCTGATTATTTCTGTCTAGCTGCGCGGTTGTTGTTTTTTTTGCCACGCAGCTTTTGTTTGGGTACTTACACAACAGCACTGAAACAGACTGCAGAAACAGAAATAAAGACAGTTTATTTTCCATTTTACAGTGTTTTCATGTCTTATCACTTTCAGTATGTACAAAATTGGATTACCATAGGAGCTTCTTTTTGTTTTCATACAGACCAAATCATATAGATAACAGTAAAGATCGGTTACACTTAGATCAATGCAGGTTTCATTTAATGATAACTACCAATATATGAGTCAGCGGTAGTCAGCACTAGATAGTCTCCTGGAAATATCACCAGGGTCTTAATGATTCCATACGATTCTGTTTATTAGGGCTACGATTCGATCATCACAATTTCTGTTTCGATCCCATTCAATACATTGTGATTTTAATTCTTTTTACACCAGTTCACTGCATAATACCTCTACACTTCATGGTTAAAACTGTTCTTAAAAAAAATCAATTACTGAATTTTGCACATCGATGCAGAATCGGCAAAAGCTATGATTGCGCGATTACTATATGAATCGATTGTTTCTCCCGCCCCTTGGAAATATGTGTTGTAAAATGCTTTCACATGCTATCCTCTGTGTTCACCTTCATATTATGACATTTCTTGTCCTTTTTACCCAAATAAAAAAATGATCAATCAATCAATCACAGAGGTCGAGTCAGGCACCTCTCTCCTCTCTCTCTCTCTCCCTCTGGGGAGAAGTGATAACAGTCATTTAGAAGTCATATCATCATCTCCTCCTCGGTCTGTCCTTCTCTGGCCTCTGCTTTTGCATCTCGTTGTCTCTTTTCTCTGCGTCTCTCCTCTTGAATCTCAAACACCATCCAGACAGACACTCGTCTCCTCCTGCGTTCTGCTATGCGACTCTACTTAACCATGATTCAGTCCCCAGGCTGGCATGTGTATGAGAGAGGAGGAGGGTGTGGTGGTTAAAAGTCAAACATGATGACCCCTGTATGCCGTGTCAAACAGCAACATAATGTCTTACTAACAAACTGACTGAAACCAGGGAGTGGATAATAACAGACCATTTCAATTTGGTCATTGGTCATCATTCATGTCTATGACGTGTACACAGGACTAAAATCATTTCCCCTGCTTTTTGCAGCCCAAATCATCTTTTATAGCTTGTCCATTTTCCACAGTACTTTGAGGTATATGGTAGTTGAGTGAGAGAGATTCATGGTTGGAAAATGGCAAGCTTTGGTACAATGGCTGAGGCACACTGCTGCCGTGAGACACAAAATGGCCAGCAGTAAAGTCTATGAGTCTCTGTATAGAGAGCAACAGCGGACAAAGAATTATTGAATTATTTACTTCATATAGTTGTTAACATATTCATGAAGTGATTTGAATATTCATGATCAAACTGCCATAACTCCCTCCTCTAAAAGACCCAGTAGAATGCCACTCAAGAGTCAAATCTCTAAGGACACATCTAAAACACTCAAGCAACTGAAGCAAGTCACCCATTGACATCTGTGGATGATTTACAATATTGCCTGAACAGGTCTATTTGAAATGAGCCTCTACAATGACTTGGGCAGACAAATTGTCATGAATGACATTCTTAAGTTAGTAATCTTAAAGATCCCCTCCACTCAAAAACATGTTTTTTTTTTATGGTTAACTCCTTTTTCACATTCTTCCCCTGGAGAGAGAGAGCTTCTCTGTACCAACAGGTCAAACCCCTCATGGTCCAATATGTGGTAACTTGACACCTTTAACTTCAACATACACAGAAAGCTGAGTAGCTATTGACATGTCTTGAAAGAATATAAGCTGCTGACTTGTAATTACTGGTAAATATCAATGGCTGCTTGTTGCCAATTTGCATATTCATAGATCCTTGCATTTTCAATTAGGGTAAAGGCGTAGAGATGCTGCTAAGCCATTTTCAGTCGTTTATTGAACAGTTTAGTGGATAAAACATATTTATACAAATTGTTATTCAATATAGAAACGTTTTAAGGGTTTAAAATACATCTGGAGGGGATTTTTAATATTCAGGTGCCTGCCTACCATTCGATTACAATCAGCACAAAGCAGTAGTATAAAACTTCCATCATTCATAATAGACTTGACCATTCTGCCTTGGGCAACTGTTCTATATAAATATAAACACAGAACACTGTGCAGTTAGTTCGTGTGGTTGCCTTGGGTCAACCATACTATTACAATCCTTAAAATTCACTAGACTCATCGGGCGGTAGCTCACAATTTAAGTCTATGGGACTCAAATTTATGCCTTGTGTCACATTTTGACAAACTTTGGCAGGCATGCGACTCCTCGCGGAGCTTTCGCACTACGTACGCGGGCTCGACCAAATCGACCAGCTTCTCCGGGAAATGGTCTGCTATTACTTCGTGGAAAGTTGCGCTGCGTGGTTTAGCACTACCATCTTGTCAAAGTTCCCATTTCTCCCACACTTTTGCCCAATTTCGCAATGCTACTCCGGCCACAGCTTTTGCACCATGTACGCGGCTCATACCTCAACTCAACCGGTTCCCTCCGGAAGGGTGTGCCATTACTTCAGGGACAGTTTCCACGCATGGGTTAGCACCGCCATCTGGTGCCAAGTTCCATTCTTCCCGTCCATTTCTTAAAATTTTCCCATTTGCAATGCAGCTATACAGGGGTACCAAATCCCACCACACTTTGCATGCCTCTACTGCTGCATGGTGCAAACACATCGGACAATGTATTCACTACGAACACATCACTTCCTGTTTATGATGCATTTTTCACATATTTTGCTTGGGTGTGGCACTTGCGCCGTTTTGCCTATTACACCTGTTATGATGCTCGTCCCTTGATGTCCCTTGATGCCACTTCCACCACCACCACCACCACCACCCCATTCAAACGTTGTCGCGTTCTGCACACAGTCAACGTTGCATTGGCAGCAACCATACTTTCACAATTTCTACTGGAATTGTCTAGTTTAGATCTTAGAAGAATAAATCTCCACACATTAAGCATACATAATAATTTGTGAATGTGTTTAGTTTGTTCTCCTCTGTGCTGCATAATGATATCATAACATATGATGAGGGATTGGTAATTGAGGAGAGAAGGCAGTGCAGGGGAGAGATAGAGAAAAAAAGAAAAAGAGAGAGAAGGGTCAGATTTCATCTCTTCCCTTTCAAAGACATGTAGAGATGGGACAGATGATGGATGGATGGATGGATGGATGCATGGATTAGAGAGGAAAAATAAAGTCGGCTGTTCAAAACTAAGGTCAATGGGTAACAGATACAAAACATTCTTCTGCTGACAGCATAGGGTTGGGTGATGTCTACCAAACTGGCATATGACGATGTCCACTGTGAAACATCGCGATGGACGATGATAATGTTGTTGGGTTGGGGTCGTCTTATGGGCTACTCCTAAACATGAAATATTCTCAGTTAAATGTGCAGCATGAGACGTGCTGAAAAGAAATCTTAAAGACAATATAACGATTAGTAATTATTTGTTTAAGACAGGTGTAGCACGTTGCTTCATGTATGGTAGGCGTAGTAGTCCAACTCCTACCTTTTAAATGTGGGTTCCTAGGAGAGAGCGGGAGAGTTCTCTCTGTAGGTAAGTTTCAATCCTCAGTTTTGTGATACAAATAAAGACTCACTCCCAGACTTACTAAGGCAGGTGCAAACCAGGTAGATTTCAGAATATTTTTTATGTTTGCTAAATTAAAACATGCTTCCACTGGGCGGTAAATAGTGTGATTAAATAAGCTGTTTTTCCTTTAGTAAATAGTGTGATTAAATAAGCTGTTTTTCCTTTAGCAAATCACAAATTCCTTTAAATCACGCTGTTGGGCTCAGTGGTCGATGACTGCCAGCCATCGGTGATGCATCGGCCCAACCCTATGATAGCATTGCCCAATCTGAGCTCTCTTTACAACAACCAACCAATAACTCAACTCAATTCAGTACAACTTTATAGTCCAACCAATATTGGAAATGTGCCATTGGTCTCACCACAGGGAATAGAAATAATAGCCTAATAGCAGCAGCAGCAACAAATACATATATTTTTAAATAATTCAAATGTGACACCAGTACAGAGGGAAACACTGATTTCAGTGAGTAGTGAGAACACATTCCATACATATTCATAGTCATGACAAGTCTGACAGGAGACATACCCCTGCTAGAAAGCAAGGTCTTCCAAAAGACAAGACAATTAGCCTCCTCCTCTCGAGTCCCAAATTATAGTCGAGGCTTACCCTTTGCAAACAATTGCTTTGATTTAGGATAAACAGAAAAACAGCCTCAGGAACAAATAAAGGGAACTTCCTTCAGATTGTTTACAACTGTTCAGGGTACTTTCACAAGTCAACATCAAATAGGATAACAGAGTCTTTTGCAGCATTGCAGCTTCTACCAAGGTGCTTGAATCACGAGCAGCTTCAGGGGTGATAAAAACCAAGCAACACTTGGAAACAACCTTTGATGTTAAAACCTATTAAAAACCAACTCGTTTTGGCTGGAACTCCCTTCATCTGGGTTATGAAATAGGCTACATAGCACACAATATAGGCCATGCATTACACTCCCTCCATTGTTATATATTACATATATGACCAAAAAATAAATAAACCAATCACAAGCCAGTATCTTAATCATCCATAGGACAAATCCTCATCAAGCACAGGAACAAAAACATGCAGAAAAGCTGCAGAAGGCCCAGTATTTTGAGACCTGAAGCTGTATGGGAGTAGGCCCATCTCTGCTCTCAAGGGGACTATATGTATGCATGTGTCTGTGTGTGCACGTGTGTGTGTATGTGTGTGGTTGAGCAGGGTGGTAAAGTAACTGAGCCCTAAGTCTGTTACTATGCACCCCGTAACCCCCCGAGATCCTTACAAACTGCAGTGTGTGTGTCTGTGTTGTTTGTGTGTCTGTGAGCCACTGCAGGGCTATATTTAGGAGAATAACATGGGGCCGAAGACCTGTGACATGCCTCCTAAGCACAAACACAGCAGACAGAGAGAGAGAGAGAGAGAGAGAAAGAAAGCTGTTTGGAGGGGAGAACGACAGGTAGAAATGGAGATGTAACATGAATCATTCTGTTAAAAATACTATCATTAGGGTATATTTGAAAGCTGGCCAACCCATTACTTATAATTATTTGTAATAACAATAGTGACATTTACTCGATTACTGTGGAAGCCTATAACAATAATCCCACCTTATTCAACCAAATAACCATTTGCTGGTCAAAGAAATCAAACATCTGCTTGTGTCTGGAAGTATCGCCTACTCTTTGCACAACTGCCTATGTTAATGTGTAAAAGGCAAGGTGATGGAGCAGTGAGAGCAGGGGAGTAGGAGGAGATGGCAGGTGTGTGTCTTGAGGTGTTATCCAACACATCTTTGCATACCATAGGCCTAGTTCCAGGATATAATTCATGTTGAATGACTCAATGCCACCTGCCTGGCTATTTTTCTATTTATTTAGGTCTGCCTTGTTGTCACGCAGTCACTACTCACTATGGATGCACCAATACACCTTTTTCACTGCCGACACCATGCACTAAACTTAAAGGGATACCAGTTCTGATATTTGGACCCCAAGTCCCATTTCTTTCTTATCAATGACAATGTTGATCAGTAGTCTTCTCTCAGCACAATCCATGCTGTTCCTCATACTATCTCCGGATAATTAGCCACAAACCAATGCAAAGTCAATGAGGTCCTGTCTGTACAAGCTGACTGAGGCTCACTGAAATTTACTTTGTGTTCATTGTGGAGTAAATTTCAGTGAGCCTCGGTCAGCTTGAACTGTCCCTTTAAAGTATTGGCTGATAGTGATCCATTAGGCCACTAGACTTTTACCAATGAGCATAGAAATAGACCATTAGTTTGAGGTGAATGGACAAAATTGACAGATATAATCCATTTATCATTCTTTGATCAATCTAACATGTAGAAAATCAAGTGGCTTTGCTTTCATTTGACATATTACATGTGGCTATTGGAATTGGAATTGAGTATTTGGAAATCCTCTGATACCGATATCCTGTTTTAGCCATGTATCTGCCTGATATCCAGTACCAGTATCATACTGCTGCATGTGCAATACATTAGCAACACTGCATCCAGAGGGCACCACAAATGGTCCAATATGTTATTCTTACATACTTCATAGTTGGAAGTGGAACAGTCTGCAATGTAACATTAAAAGAAGCACTAGCTGTTTGCTTTATCTTTTGGTGGGCATCTTGTAAAGCAACAGGTTTTAGGCCAGGCTGCTGACCACTAAAGGCAAACAGGTTAGGATCATAAGTGTCTCAAGATATCAATTAAGGGTCTGCCTTTGCCTTATATTAGCCTACCTATTTGTCAAATGCATTTCTCTGTTTATTAAAGGGGGTGGGTATCGCTGAAATCCTTCAATGCCAATACTGATCTTCTGATACTTCAGATTCAATAGCGGTTCTAAAACAATAGGCTACTTCGGTTTGGGGATACCATTCTTTGTTGAATGAAAACACACTAAATGCAAAGGAGTAAGTTATTTTCTGTTTATAATTTGTATATGCTTTTCTAAATAGAAATGATTTAGAAATGTTGAGTTTAAAGAGCAAGAATTCATTTGGTACCCTTTAATACCTTTTGATGCCTAAATATTGATACCAGAAATCGGTATGATAGGTATTGCTTGTTAGCCAGCCCCAGTGGGTATTCTGTCTTCAAATAACAGCAACAAACACACACAAACACACAGGTTGAAGTGACATCTCCAGTAAATGAGGTTTGCTGTTTTTATGGGCCGAGTGTCTGTGACAATGTGGGGCATCAAACCTTTGATTTCTCTCTTCCGAGATTACAAGGTGCCCATCTGAGTGAAGATGAGTGAATGGGGCCAATAGGCATCAATGAACCTCCTTAGGCCTCCTTACGGCTAATTATTCTATCAGACACATAGCTAACGCTTCAGTCTTATATTATCTCGTAATGATAGCTGATGTCCTTGATAACAATGCACAAGATGGCCACAAATGCCACAGCAATTGCGAAATCGTTCCTCACTCCAGGCAGCTCAAGTGCACTGCAGCCCCAGACAGGAGCAAGCGAAGGTTGTAGTAGCTGCTTTGATTGATAAAGCTAACTAGCCAGCTAGCAAGCATGTGCGATGCTGCATTTCCCTTATGCAATATTGCCAAGATCAATCGAGTAAGCCATCATCTATCAGAGTGGCACTTGTAAGTGATTGTGGATTTTGCTCCAATACCTTCTTGAAATCTGTCCCCCCTCCCCCAAGCCCCTTCCCTATCTCAGCTCGAGCAGTGGTTTAGACTCGCGCGTGCCACACTTGCCTAGCTTGCAAGCTAACCAGCTAACAGTTAGCTAGTAGTGGCTGGAGTGGTTGACTACATTTAAAATGTAGCACTGCAATGTTTCAATCCAGTTCAACGCTTACCAGCAAACAGCCATCAAGCAACTCAGCGGTTTATCTGAAATGCATTCTCATGTGGGTTGGAGTGCACGCTGCGTGTTTTCCCTCCTGCTTTGACAGGAGGCTGCATAGCATGGAGGTTGCTAAATGGGCGAGCCCTCTCTCTAATAGTAATATCACCAGCCAGTCTTCATCTCTGCTCTCGTAATGTTACGTTTGCTAAAACTGCCCATCAGTTGGCCTTACCTCGCTATCCACTACATCGTGGTATGCGGGCGGGGGGTCGAATCCTCCGGTCCCCGTCCGCCCGCTATTTTCTCCGTCTCCGCTGGACCCCAAGCCCGGGGCAGGCCCGCTCTCCATCGGCTCATATCCATACCCAAGTCCGGGGCTTTCGTTCGTTAGAAGCGCGACTGCCTCGTTGATATCATTCTTTGCCAGTCGAAGAGCTTTCCTTATCGCAACGGGGTCTGGAAAGCCCATGCAGAGGAGTGTTGTCATGTGCTGCTCCTCTTCGGTCTCCATGTTCGGGGTGTCTCTGTTTCTCAGCCTAGTAGTAATGGGGTATACAGCACAGCCCTGTAGCCGTGTACGCCGCCATGTTTACAGTCCACTGCTAACCTGTCACGATGGATTCCCACAACAGCAGTGGACGTTTCCGTGGATGCGTACGTTAGAGTGCGTCACCCTGACCCACCCATAATGGAATTATTGCATTTGTCTCCCTTTGCCTTTAATAAAACATTCAATGAAAAAGCAAAATACCGTGGATAAAGTTTTCACGCACTGATTAAATTACCCACGAAACGTGCAATTGAATGTGCAATGCTAACAGCAAGGCACTGCTGGATGGCTTGACCTGCCCGCATGGTTAATAAAGAATGACACAAATCATTCTTGATACATCCTGTCGACAAGTTACAGAATATGAGAGAACCATGGAGGTATAGAACTCTTTCATATGCACCAGTGTTTACGTTACTAAAAGAACCACCTGTCAAAAGAAAAGGGTGTGGCATGGCGCGCAGAGAGGGTGAGGGGGGAACATCACGTGAAAATGTGAATCATGTGACTGGCCACGGCAAAGCAAAGGAAAATGGCTGCAACTGGGGATGAGGCCGCTGCCATGGACAGCATCTCCAGGGTGCCTCTGGCCCATCCAACCGCACTGAACCTCCCAGGGAGCACCAACACCCACGGAGAAAGCTCGGAGAATGCAGCGGAAAGCCAGGCGTCAGCGCCCAAAAAGCCCAGCACCAACAGTGAGCTATGTTTCCTGGCAGCTTCAGCTAGCTGGCTAATGCTAACACACCACAACAAAGTGCAAACAAATGGAGAAGTAACCCTCGGCACAGGGCAACAGCTCCATTGGTTTTGCTGTAGGATAGAAAGCGATGCAATCCTTTTGTATGTTTAGTTCTGTGATATACATTATTCTAGGATTCTATTATTGTTATGTATAACTATCTCCCTAATGGAGTTGCATATTGACATGTGTAAGGCCCACATTGTATATTCTCTTTAAATATTTACCATTACATAGGAACTGAGTTAACTATCCATCGTGCAATAAAGCTAGGGTAATTAGCACCATTGAACTAGCTATATAATAACTCACACATATGTGAACATTTTGGTTGGATGTTGGGGGTGATCATAATTTCCTAATAATGTGTGTCTGTTTGCATATTTAGGTGATGGTGGCGTAGAGACGGCAGAGGAGGCTGTTGAGCCTGCAGAGCCTGACATCAACCAGCTCTGCACCGACATGTTTGATAAGATGGCTGTCTTCTTGCAAGGAGAGCTCACGGGTATTTTATTATACTGTCAGTTGTACCCTCTCCTTGTGTAACAGCTGGAGTCTAACCCAGGTCTCCTGATCTATGGATCAGCCGAAGAGGGAGATAGTCAGGGATACTCGGCTACACCTGCATAAAGTGAAGATAGACCGAGCTAGAACAACAATATGTTGACTCCTCCTTTTTCTTTCCTATCTTTCCTTCATCCCTCCCTCCTTGAAGTAGGGCTGTCCTGTCTCTCTTTACCCCCTCTATCTTTCTCACACTGACACTCACTCTCAGGGCTGCTCCCTCTTAGCTGAATAATAGGGGATAATAGCTGAATAATAACACCTCTATGATCATTTAGGTCTTAAGGCCACGAAGATAGACTCCTAAGTGCCGCTGGTAATTTGTCAGCGGGGCTGAGAGCATTCACATTTCTGCGCGGGTCGACAGTGAGAACACTGGGCACAACAAGAGCAGTGATCAGAGCTTGGTATTCATCGTATTCAATCGCAGACATCTTGGTCATGAACAACAGGCGATTGTAATCAAATAGCAGGTGATTATCATAAAATTACAACTGTGGCCAATGAGCTGTGGCAATGCGCCATATTGCATGGCAAAACACATCATGAGAATACTATGAATAATTACCATGTTGTCATCGTCATAAATGTAATGCATGTCCTGGTGTTTAGTATGGGTGGAGGACCAGGAGAGGAAACAATAGCAACAAACAACAAACAACAATGGAGCTCCTGTGACATTTTGACGTTCCAGTCTGATTTGGAACTTAAGTCAATGAACACATTTTAGTTGATTAGTCTTTTTTTCACGATGATTGAGTTGTTTCCTGGAAAATGGTAAGTGTATCTCTGGCACCACAGTGATATTCACAATTGTGTTTTGGTCTTTTAATAAGCACCAGATTTAAAGAGGTCCTTCCACATGAATGCATATATTTGCAGGAGGACCATAATGTGTGGACCACAATTTTTACAGATCTGTCAGTTGAATCCATTAGCCAGTCAATCCTATGACTATTAGTTGACTAAGAATCTCTTTAGTGGAGGACAGTCCTGCTTACTCCTGTCTCCCTCCCTCCGCAGCCACCTGTGAGGACTACCGTCTGCTGGAGAACATGAACAAGCTCACCAGTCTGAAGTACATGGAGATGAAGGACATCAGCATCAACATCAGCCGCAACCTGCAGGACCTCAACAACAAGTGTGAGTCACATACTTCGTGCCTGCTGTACTGCTTACTGTCGTAGGAACATAGATGGGGCATTTCTGGTTTATTTCTCTTGATATTATACATTTTACTACTTACTATTTACTGTTTTACCTTAAAGTGAGACTTTGACATTTAGAATTTTAGTTTCTTTTTCTCCACTAGACACTTGTACCATTGGAGGAAAAGGTTTTCACATTTGTCCTTCAGCATCCTTAAAATGGCCTGTTAACATTGTTAGCATTCCTTATTGAAACCATGGGACACAACTAGCTCCAAGCTCACAGCCAGCTGTGCCCTGTGGTTTCAGTGAGGAATGCCAACAATGCTAACCAGCCATTTGGTGGAAACTGAAGGACAAATGTAAAAACCGTTTCCTCCAGTGTGACACATGTCTGGTTAACAGAGCCATTTATTGGTAATAAATAGCTCTGGTTAAGAAGTAGGAGTTCAACATGTTAAAGTATTCCTTTGAAGTGAGCATGTTAATGTGATCGCTATATAAGAGAAAGTGTGTGTGTGTGTGTGTGTGTGTGTGTGTGTGTGTGTGTGCGTTAGATGCCAGCCTGCAGCCCTACTTGGACCAGATTAATCAGATTGAGGAGCAAGTTTCTGCTCTGGAACAAGCTGCCTACAAGCTGGACACATACTCTAAGAAACTGGGTAAGACATACTGTATGTTCACATACCAACAAGCAGAGGCATGCGAGGATACTCTTAAGTGAGGATGGCCTAGTTTTAAGTTAGCCCATTCAAGTGGCTATATTTAGCCTATAACTGAATATCAATTACACCCGTAACTCTTTAGTGTTGTACAGACTGTGGTGTCTTGTTGGTAACATTATTGGTAGGACTCCATAGTTTCATTAATTAATAGTTATGTTTTGGTAGTTTTTCTGGCTTGGTGTCCCACTGAGTGTAGGATTCCTGTACGACATTGGGGGCCATGGAGTCTCTCTCTCTCTCTCTCTCTCTCTCTCTCTCTCTCTGTGTCTGTCTTGTCTGTATGTGTTAGCATCTGTTGGTGGTATGTGTGGTAGATGGACTAATAATAGGTGTAACCGCGTTCGGCTCATGTTCCACGTCCTTCCGAGTTCCAACAGCAGATGGTGCTATAACACCACAGATGATTTCCCATTCTAAACCGCATCTCCCACACACGTTGTCTAGGCGCCAGACACCTCCTCTACGTTAACATGCGGAAAGATAAACAGCCTGAATTGTGTTGTAGTCAGGTTTAATGTAGATGGGGAGTCTTTTGTTTCCTTTGGCTCAACTTCCTTTAACTGCAGGGTGAGTGAGTTCATCTTTCGCTGAGTGAGTGAGTGAGTGAGTGAATTTGTCTTGCTATCTCTACAGAGGCCAAGTTCAAGAAACTGGAGAAGCGATGAGGAGGAGGGGTGACTGTTCTGGTGCCGATCTAACCCTCTTTCACCCTGCCTTGCCTGGCCTCACCTTGCCAGTACAGCCAGGAGCCACGGGGAGGATGTGAACTGCTGAGACTGAATCAGTAAACGGCCAACCTCACCTCAACACTTACAACGTTACTAACACAGAGGAAGCAGTTGTAGGAGGCCACAGCAATTATTGCTTGGGTTAGATCTGAATCAGAATGCAGGCTTATTGGCAGTAGTAGTGTATTCATTGTTATGCACAGGTATATGAAGCGAATACACTCCTTTCTCTGAAGTTTACCTACCGATTACCCACATTCCGATCGATGTATAATTGGAGTTTTAGAGTAGCAGAATACCCACTTTCTCAACTACCACTACACTACTGAACGGCAGATACCTGCCCTGCCAGTTAATAATCTTAACAATACACAGTCCGATGCAGATGATTTATGTGATTTCGCATACAGGTGTTAGTAGCGATTATTCCTGATCCTTTTACCCTGTTTCATAATGTCATCTTACCAACTTCTTGTCAGACAAAAAAAACAATTGAATACTTCTCTGCTCCTCGTGTCGTGTAAAATGATTTAAGGCGGGGTTATTCTAACGGCTGTAGCTTTACATGTACAGTACTAGGAAAGTCTGTTGGACCCAGCCTGACATTTTCCCGGTTTTGTACCGTTGTGAACAGAACTACTCACAGTTGTACTTGTTCCCTCTTAGCTGGAAGATGGAATGATGGAAGTATAGTTTTTTTTTAATATATTATATGTATTTTATTATATGAAAATAAAGGCATTGACACACAGAATTACAAACAGGAGTAACAGTATGTCTATGATGTTTGTTATTATGCAAACCTTGAGGATTTTTTTTTTTAATAAACCTTGGTGTGGTTGTCTGTTGTGAAATGACCTTTTTCTTGAGGAAAAAAGAATATAAAGAATGGACACATCACTACAGCAAGACAATATACTGATATTTACTTTTTTTTTACTGTGTTATGGCATTGTTTTTCTTTTGTTTTCTTTTTTAATCATGATACACATTTTTGCTAGCTAATCATTACAGACTGAAGAGCATCCGCACACAGATCTGTGCAAGAATAGGTTTTTTACCGTACGCTTTCAGTCAAAAGATCTTCAAAGCATGAACAGGTAACAAGTAATTAAAAGTAAATACTGAGATTTCTTAGAAAATTATTTCTCAAATATTTGAGACGGTCGAGTGTACAGAAACGTACAGTTAAGAGTTTGATACTGTGTCACACCTCCCATTACCATGCCTTCCAATATGGTAAACATCTATTGGATTGTCTTAAGTATTACCGGTACATTTTCCATACCTAAGCATATAAATGTCGTGATACGGAAAAAAGTCCTATATGTCCTAAATTTTTTCCCCATATGACGCAGCTCATCAGCTGTAGATCACATCCCTGAGCTGCGGTGCAACCAGCAGATGGTACCCTGACACCATGTTCGTACTGAGCTAAAAGGGATAAGCTTTGTGTATAAGAAATAAAAGGTAGCCTACTGTTTAAAGATCCAGTACAATGATTTTTTAATTCGGTCATAAATTGCTTATTGTGGAATATTAATGTCATGAGTATAAATTTTTCAGCTTCAGATGTATCATTTCATTTGTTATGACTGTTTTAGTGCACCCTCTCTGAGCACAGCCAACTCTCAGTAGGTTGAGGGGGGCGTGGCCTTCTACTCATTGAAAGGAGATGTCAAGTTAGTATCATAATACATGAAGCTTTCTAATGTAAACAAATTCATGGGACCAGTTCGATCGGTTGCTATGGGAGATTAATGTTGGCTAACCTGTGCTAGCAGGTGATAAGTAAATTGTTACAGTTGCTGTGGATGTTTTTGAACCACTAAAATTAACTTAACTGTAGCAAACTAGTTTCATTACTTGTTTGTGGACTAGCTAGCTGATATCCTTTACAACTACTGAAAACTGACAGACTGACTGATGGGCCAATCAGGTAGCACATTATGACATATCCTTCAGGAAGCAGATTGGATATCTGAAATGGCTTGATTTTGTTGATATCCACGGGGATAGAGATCAAAGGGCTTTTGTCATCATTTTCACAACAACAACAACAACAACAACAACAACAACAGCAACAGTTCTAACATTTTGGGTAATGTTACATCAACATACCCTCTGTATAATGAAAATGCAATGAGATTGAAAAACATGATTTTTATTGTACTGAATCTTTTAAGGACTGTACCAGTCTTTTTGACATGTGGCCTTCCAAGTCATTCTTTAATTGATTTTTTTCATAATCTTTTAACAAAAGATTTAGTAGGCTACTTATATTTTTGCTGGTTCACCACTGCCATAGGCTTCTAGTGTATCTGAAAAGTTGCTCTATTGTGCCTTGATATGAGTTCTAAAAAATTAAGACAAAACTGGAAGCCTATGGCAGTGGTGAATCAGTAGAAATAACTACCACATTTTTCAGTAAAGGTAAAAGATTATTGGGGAAAGAATGTACAACTTCATTTCTGTGTCAAGGCAAGACCCCACAAGTCAAAAAGACTGGTATATGCCATCAGCCTTGCTTTGACCTAATTCTAGTTTCAGTGTTGTACAATAATATGACTGATAATCTTAATCATCATGAATTAACTGATTAATTCGCTGATGCATTGTGAACTGCCTGAGTTGTGGAATATAGTGAGTGATCTCTCTCTCCCCTTCTCTCTCTCTCTCTCTCTCTCTCTTTTTTGTTGGCGATTCATCAAGCTGCAGGATAGGAGACGTAATTCTAAAATGAATTCCTCGTTTTGCTGAGGACCCCATGGAACTCCCCTCAACCAGCCGCCTGTTAAGAGGGTAGAAACTTCTGACTCCATGGCAGATTATGCAATTTCTCCCTGGACTTCATAACAGTTCCCTCTTTTCAGGATAAACAACAAGCCTCCATTGGCTCAGGCTTGAGAAAAAAAACACCTGCTTGTCATCGCTACCTCAAAGGGGAGGGGCTAGTTATTATTAAAAAAAAACCCAAAGTTTTTAAAGTAAGAATAGCTGTGAAAACGTAAAAATTTTAATTTGAGAATTAAAAAAATGACCGCCAGAGGGAGCTACAACAGCACTACATGGCAATGGTTTGAAAATAATGTACAAAGGCAAATTAGAACATACAATGAAAAATAAAAAATAAATAAATAATAATGAGAAAATATCTCATTAGTAGTATTATTAATAATAGTATTTCTATATGTACTTTTCTGAGAGTACTTGCAATGTATTTTTGGTACTTATGTGGTTTCATGTACTAATTCAAAGCACATGTTTAGTATGATAGTCATTAATATGCTGTCGCTAAGTGTAATCTAAAGAAAAACTGAGATGTTAACTGTACTTTAGTAAACTTATTAAAAGTGTACTATTTTGATAAGCAAAAGTAACCAAATATACATCAAAGATACAATTTAATTTTAAGTCATACTTAGTGTGTTAAAAGTTGTATTTATATATAATGAAATTATACTTTTGATGTATTTTTGGTACTTCTTATGTGCTCTTGTGTACTAATTCAAAGCACATGTTTAGTATGATAGTCATTAATATGCGTTAAGTGTAATCTAAGTAGGCCTACACCAAACTTAAGTTATACTTTAGTAAACTATTAAAAGTGTACTATTTTGGTAAGCAAAGGTAACCAAAAATACATCAAAAGTATCTTTTAATTTTATTTAAGTACATCTTAAGTGCAACTGTTAACAATAAGTACAACTTAAGTGGTTTCAATTTAACACAACTTTAGTATACTTTCTGAATACATAAAAGGTTTGCTAAAACACTAAAATATACGTAAGTACACTTGTTGTTTTTTGTTTTTGTTTTTTCTTTTCTTTTTTTTTACATTGGCTGTCATTGTCCTTCAGCAGCAGGCTTAGGCCACTTTATCAAAATAATTCGCATACATTTTAGTAACACATTCCACTAAATGGTTTATTCATAATTTTCAAAGCATTTCATATTATTTGGGCTGATAAGGTCAGCCAAAATGAATGCCTGAGTTCAATGATGACACAAACAATGAAGGATGAATGGATGATTGATTGAATGCATGTCATTACAAGTCCAAATTAGGGATGTCATGGTATGAGATTTTAATGGTACGCTTGTGGTCTGAGCAATTATCATGATTTAATGGTATTACGATTGCAATGATATGGATGGGGAAAGACATATAAGCATTTTAAAATAAAATAATAATCCCTTTTTTATTTATTTTTTTTGGTCCTGCAAAGGAAGAAGTAGGCCTAGTTTTAGGCTAAAAGTGAATAAAAGATACACTATTGCTTAGCTTAAATAATAATTAAAATTAATAAAATAAATCATAGAATATTGTAGATACAGATAACAGCTTCTAAAATGCTTACGGTTATAGTCCGTGACGTTTTTAATCAGGTTTCATCGTGAAATTGATTAATTGTGACATCCCTTGTCCAAATACCACGGTTGGTTTATGTATTCAGTTCCATATGACAGGATGTTGGTGTCTTTGCATTATGCAATCTTGTGGGTGCAGGTTTGGGGGTTAGCAGGTGTGGTGGTGGTGGTGGTGGTGGTGGAGGGTGTGGCGACTCAGGCGTGGGCTCCGGAGGTCTTTTA